>PVKA01014844.1:0-51396 GCA_004027165.1 Ctenomys sociabilis | reverse complement strand
GTCTACCTAAACTTGTTATAGATATCTCAGGCTATCAGTGGGGCAGAATTCAAAAATTTTAAGACTGCAAAATTAGTTTTATAATGGTTATTTTTTTATACACAGTATTACAAACACCAAAATATTCTTTATAAGGAACTTCTAAACTAAAGCAAAAACTGTTTCTGTGTTTATCTTGGTATTTTAGGAAAAGTCTGTTTTTCACTCAGTGCTACATAATTACTTGTGACATCCAACCATACAAAGTGGGCGTTCATAAACTGGAATAAAATGGTTGGTTTGTGCCAGTGGGCTTGATTACAAATTAGATTAGATTATCACTGGTATTTTTCATTATCAGGAAGTTATCAAGCTATTCATCAAGGAACTTATAACACTCCATTATTATATATTCATTACTAAAATGATTTCATGCCAACAGAAGTTTTCTTTGAACCTTACCACTTATTTGGTAATTATATTAAACCTGGCCTGTATTTGAATTTTATTTTAATGTGAATTTATGTCACCATTTGAAAAACCCAAATTTGTTATTAAAACCTGGTTCAAAATACCATAAGACTGTTAAAAATACCAAATATTATTCATTCAGGACAATATAATATAACTTATGATAGGTGATATGGTTAAGAAATAGTTTGATGATATATTTTATTTACAAAATATGTGCTGCTAGTAATGCCATATGAGAGAAAATAAAGTCAAATGATAATTGACTCATGTTATTATTGTCATTATTTAATTTTTGCCTTGTTTGAAATAACAAATATGGCCAGGTATGGTGGCACACACCTATAATCCCAGCGCCAGCATTGATGAGGCTGAGTCAGTAGGGTCACCATGAGTTCAAAGCTAACCAAGGCAAGGCTACACAGTGAGTTCAAGATCAGTCTAAAATTATAAAGTGAGACTTGTGTCAAAAATAAATAAAAATACAAACTGTAGTTTTAGAACTATAACTTTTTTTTTTTTTCAGTACTGGGGATTTAGTACTCAGGATCTTGCACTTGCCAGGCAAGTGCTTATTCTACTGAGCTATCTCCCCAGCCCAAACTATAACTTCTTGAGTAGAGTTCATAAATGTATCAATAGAAATTTGAGGTCTTTGAGGAACGTATATGAAAGAAAATATGCGACGGAGCTACAGAAGGAGAAGTTATTATAGGATATAGAAAAAGCAAACAGAAATGACTGACTTACAGATTTAAAATTAATTGTAGGGGTCAGGGAGATGGCTCAGTAGAATAGTGCTTCCCTGGCAAGCACAAGGCCCTGAGTTCAATCCCCAGTTCTGCCAAAAAATAAAATAAGTTGTAGAAAGAGATATATGGTACCGAACATGGTGACATATACCTGTAATCCACCACCCTGCGAGGTTGAGGCAGGAGAATCAAAATTTCAAGCCTTGCATTGGAGACTTAATGAGACTTTCTCTCAAAATAAGAGGAACTAGTTTGTAAAGCACTTGATTCAAACCCAAATACTGAAAAAGAAAGGGAGGAAGGTAGGATAAGCTGTGCTTGGTAGCCTTTACTTCTATAATCCCAACACTGTAGTAGAGTGAGGCAGAAAGATCACAAAACCCAGACTGACAGTTTAGAAACTTAGCAAGACTCTATACCAAAACTTTAAATTAACCTAAAAATGTTTGGGAATGTAGTTCAGAATGAAAGCCCTGACTGATCCAATCCCTAGTGCCACACAAAAACAAAAAGTGAAGTGAGTGTAACCTAATGAATAATACCTGCTTGCTTTACATGGAATTTATTATCTGTAACTTAATAAATCAGCAGGAATCCCTGTGAATACAACACTCCCAAATGATAAACAGGGAGCCTCAAATGTTTGTTTAGCTGTATGTCTATATGCTTAGCTATCCCAAGGAAGCTGTACCGGTGAGGAAACTGACCATTTTAACAGATGTGACTTCACTGCCAAAGTTCGCTCTGAAAGGCAAGGAATTCTGAACGATCAGATGTTTGACATTTGGGAACAGTGACTGAGTGCAGAAAAAAAATGGGGCAGAAAACATCACAGCAGTTGGCTGTGAAGAACAATGAAGAGGTTCTGGATGTCTGTGAGGTAGTCAGTGAAGCTATAGTTCATGCAGCTCAAAAACTGAAGGAGTATCTTGGATTGGAGTATCCTCTGAGTAAGCTCTGCCTGACTGCAAATACTCTGAATGAGATCTTCTTAATCCACTTCATCACTTTCTGCCAAAAAAAAGGAATTGATGAGTGGCTTACTACCACCAAGATGACCAAACACCAAACCTTACTATTTGGGGCAGATTGGATTTGGACTTTTTGGGGAACTGATAAGCAAATAAGGCTTCAGCTTGCAGTACAGACTCTACAGCTGACTTCTGTTCCTCTGATGGAGCCAAAGCCTGGTGACCTGTTCACTCCACAGTCAAGGACAGAGGAGTCTTCCTGGAAGAAAAGTAAATTCGATAAGCTGGAAGAATTCTGTAACTTGATAGGAGAAGACTGTCTGGGCCTGTTTATCATCTTTGGTGTGCCAGAAAAACCTAAAGATGTCAGAGGAGTAATCCTAGACAGCGTCAAAAATGAGATGCTGAGGAGCCGTCTGCCAGGACAGCAGGCAGTGAAACAGTTTGTCCTGGAAACTCCGGAGTGTGTCTCCATCAGAGAGCTGCTTGGAAACTGTCTGAGTAAGAAGGATGGACTGAGAGAGGTGGGCAAGGTTTATATTAGCATCCTCTGAACTGGGTGTATGTGATATGAATGACCTGTAAGGTAAAAAGAAAAGTTTACTTTCATGGGCAAAATCATCAACTTTTATCATTGACTAAAAGTAATTACTTGGGTCAAAGCATGTTATTGTCGCAATTATGAAGACAACAAAAACTGGCCATGTTTCAGAAATACTTATGATTTAGTTTGATCTGTATTCATTACTCAATAAGAACAAGTGGAAGAGGATAATAAAGTCATGCATAAAGTTTGATTTGCAGAATGGAGTGTATCTTTGTTTAAAATAGGAAATCTATTTAAAACATGCCTGTAATCCCAACACTTGGGAAAGCTGAGACAGGAGGATCATTTCAAGTTTGAGACCAGCCTGGGCTATAAAGTGAGCTCAAGGCCAGCCTGAACTATAGAGTCAGACCTTGTCACAGTAAAAAGACAATAATAATAATAATAATATAATAATAATAAATAATAATAATAATAAATAGTAAGTCTAACATTCAAAAATACAAAAGTTTTTTTTCACTATTGGAGGGAGGTGGGCAAGGAGGGCTGTGGGCAAGACTGCAGAGCAGTGTGTGATGCCGGTTTCACTTGGGAACTTCTGCACCAACATTTACATGGCTCTTGTCTCTCACCTTATTCCTGCTCCCTTCTGGCAGCTTCTCTGCAAAGAGAACTTCAGTGAGATTTACTTTGGGGTTTAACTGAGTTTGAATTTTACTCATCAATTAAAAAAACCGCACTCATAAAACAGTTCCTTGTTAGAATAACGTTTGTTAGCATTTGCAGTAAAGAAGGTATTTTTGCAGGCAATCACTATTTTTGTTCAGAAGCCTATAGTACTACCAGGAAGAATCACAATTATTGAATCCATGAGCCAGGCCAGATTCTTTACATAAAGTTGTGATTTACATGTATCTTCTGACTTGAACAGCTATTCATTTTTATTTGACAAATCGAAGAGGTTAAATAATTTCTTCGGTCACAAAAGCTACTGAAATATTGCTCATAAAAAATTAAACTCTGTCCAGTCACAAAGATTTATTTTAGGGCTGAGGAGATAGCTTGGCATTCTAAGTGCCTGCCTGGCAAGCACAAGGTCCCAAGTTCCATCTCCAGTACCATATGCTGTGCCCACCCCAGGAACCAGACATAGTAATACATATCTGCAATCCCAGCCTGGGGAGGCTGAGGCAAAAGGATTACTATAGGTAGGAACTGCATAGTGAGACCCTAATCAAATAAATTAACTAATTAATTGAATTGAGTTTTAAAATATTCTAAAGTCACGTAAAGCAAATTATTTGACTCTAGGATGTTAGAATTGCAGAAATCACTAAGATGGTCACCTACAAAGATGCTGCTTGGTTACTGTTGCTTTTTTTCCTCTTTCTGGGCTTATTCTACTGAGTGTGCTGCTAATAAACAATATGTCCACTGAGGTGCAGCTCTTATAAAACATGGGCTAATCTCAACTGTATCCAAACCCTAAAGATGTTTTCTGACAGTCTCCCCATGGTTTTTGCTCTGTTTTGGAATTTAGAGCACTTAATGTTATACCCAGGTGGTCTAGAGATCTGCAAACTCACCCTCACTGGACTTTTCTCACTCTGATGCAGAAAGAGGAAGAGAAGTCAGAGCAGAAGACCAGTTCAAAATGCAAATAATTTTATTGTAGGTCTTGCGAGAAGTGTTAAAAGAGCCACAAGGGCCAGCAGGATAGTTCAGCTGACTAAGCACTTGCTTAGGCAAGCACAGGGGCCAGGGTTTGATCCCTGGCATTGCATGCTGAGCTGGCCTCACCCCCAGGTATGCTGAGCCGGCAATGGAGTCTGCCTCCCAGCACTAGGGAGGCAGAAAACAGGACGATCATTACAAGTCCAAGCTGCATAGTGAGACCCTGCATAAAATAAAACAAAATAAATAAAAATAAAAGAGCCACAGGAGTGGTGGGGGCCAGAGCTGGGACACTGCTGATTGGGGCTGTGGCACTTACTATTTTAGGGTTTGGTGTCCTTTCTGCCTCCAGTAGCCTGTCTAGTTGGACTTGTTGCAAGGGGGCTAGGTTTTGCTGGGCTAGTAGGACAATTTTGAGGGAAGAAGTAAGCCCACTTAAAGATGGTCTTACTTGGAGCAGTGTAGTTATACAGAAGAGGGTGTCAAAACCACAGGCTGTCAGCTCCGCTGCTTGCTGAAATGCAGAGACTCTCTCCTCAACTCGAAAGGACCCAGTTCCCCAAGCTAAGCCTCCCTAAGGGACCCTACGTTGTGGGGCTGAGTTTATTGTATGAGGGTGATAAAATACAGACAGTATATGTCAGTCTTAGGGCCAGTCAAATAGCTCAGCAGATTAAAGCACCTGCCAGGGGTTGGGGCTTCCATCCCTGGGCCTGCCTTGCCATCCCCACCCCGGGGACACGTTGAGCCTGCAATTGGGACTGGGTATGGTGGCTCACACCTGCAATCCCAGCTCTTGAGAGGCTGTAAACAGGTAGATCACTGCAAGTCCAGTCCAGTAATGAGACCCTAAACACCCTGTATGCCTTCCCTAAAATTACAATCAATAAATAAAGTATGTGTCAGTCTCACTGGTCTGCTGTCTTGTCAGAAACACATTTATTTTTATGATCTGTATGACCAGAATTTGTAGGTCACTCATCTTTTTGGTACTTTCTTTAAATGTGCATAGTAAACCACGAACTTTATATCAGGACCACTTATATTGACTAAAAGGTCAAATCCAAAATTGTAAGAACTTTGTTGTGATGGAAGGGATGAGGTCACAACTCTGAAACCTTAGCTTCTCCTCACTCTTACAAACCTCTGTGCTGGTTATTCTCTATTTGCTTCCCACCCTTGCATGCCTTATTCTGGGTGCCGAGTGCATGCCCCAGTGTCCCTGTCCTTGGAGAGTGTAAGAGCAGAGTGATAGAGTAGGCACATTAGGAATTTATCACCCCACTTGCGTCCTGCCATACTTCTCTTAGCTCCAGCCAAGTGCCCTTCCTGGAGCCCCAGCTTGCTGCCCTCTTCTTTCAGGCCATCATCAGTTCCCCAGGAGCTTTGCTGATGTCCCATGCCAGGGCCCACTCTTTGATGTCTTTCTGTCTTCTGTGAAATCTTTAATGTGCCATTTAACTTCTGGATCCCAAATGCTTCCTGATTTTCCCATCCAAAAATGGAAGCTGACAGTGCCTGCTTTGGAGGACTGCTACTAGTTATATAAAATTAAGAATAATCAGAGTGTTTAGTACAGTGACCCAAATCCACTGCTTCTTTAGCTCAGTACCCAAAATTTAGAGAACATAAAAATACGTCACTAACCAGTCTAGTTAAATTTCTAAAGAACTGGCTCCTGCTGAAAGGAGTGTTTTTTTGTTTTTTGTTTTTTTAATTTGAATGAACTTTGTAAAAGTAGGGAACAGGAGCCCAAAAGTCACTTGCCTTATTTTTTGTTACCCAAAGAAATCCTGAAGGAAGTGAAGGGAATGTTCATAATCATAATAAATTTTGATGCTTCCTTGCTTCAGGAAGGAGCAGAAGGGTATGTGGCCTCCTTAACCTTTGTTTTCCATCTTTGAAATGTTTGGGGTTTTTGTGGTTTTTTGCAGTACCAGGGATAAAACTCAGGACCCTATGTTTTCCAGACAGGCGCTTATGCCAGTGAGCTATCTTCCTGGCCCATCATCTGAAACATTGAGTCACCCCCACAGCCCTCTTCTTGAGAAAGCTAGAGGGGTCAGGGAGATGGCTCAGTGGAATAAGTGTTTTCCTGGCAAGCACAAGGGCCTGAGTTTGATCCCCAGCTCTGTAAAAAAAAAAAAAAAAAAAAAGCTAGAATAAGGAAAAGCATGAAAGTGGCCTTGTAGTTGTTCTGTCAATTACTATGTAGGGAAATTAGTGTTAAATATAGAATATGAGGGCTCAGTCAGTCCTCAATACTGGGGCCAAAAAAGTTTTTAATGTGCACAATTGTCCATCAGTCACAATAGTTTTCTTTAGCAAATAAGATCCAGTATTGCTAGAGAAGTTTATTTCCTCCTTCTGTTGGCAAAATTTCCGTAACAGAGTCAAGCTCAGCTTCTGCAATTTGTGTTGTATCATTAAAAAAAAAAAAAAAAAGGCTTGAAAGCGCAAATGCATAGGTTTATTTAAAGGTAATTTCTGAATGCCTATTACAGATGTGCCCTTGAGCCCTGTTATTTGTCTGGCCAATTGAAGAGTAAAAGAGCGAAGTCACTGCTGTCAGGCGCTTTCTACCTTAATGTTGGAAGACAAACAAACATATGTACATATATTAAAAATACATATTTAGAAACCAGCAACAGGGGTATGGAGGCTGAAGACAGATGGGAGTGAGGAGAGCTAGCTTCATCACAGGCAACTAGGAAAGTGTCTTGAGCACAGAACTGCAGGAACAAGGGCCGAGAAGGAGAGGAGCCTAGTGTAATGATAAAGAAATGGAAAGTGTTTGAGGTGACAGGTTTGCTAAATGCCCTGATTTGATTATGACACAAAGAACAGTACACATGTGTCAAAATGTCACATTGTACCCTATCATGCAACTATTCACTAAAAACACAACAAAACTCTAAAAAATCTTGCTCCAGATTGGAAAGACAAAGGAATGTATGCAAGCACAGGTACAATTTGTATTGGAATTCCTTCATCCAAAGAAACAAAAAGATCAAAAGCATTTTAGTCCTCTGCAGTGAGGAAACAGCATGAACAGGCCCAGGAGTCATCTCTTGAAGTTAAACTTTGACTGTTTTGGGAAGCTACACTATTTTACACAGATAGTTAATGTTTTTTAGTATATAATGACTCCTATCAGTAGCAATGCTGCATAGAATAGAGCAGTAGACTAAAAATACCCAACTGGGAGTCAACTGGGAGTTTGAGTCTCAGTTCTCAGAACAGCAAGAGTCAAGTTCTGTAGCTCTTTGTCTTCTTACTGCTAAAGCAGTAATGACTTCAACTAATTCAAAGGAGACAAAATTTATGAGATATATATTGAAATGTAAGCTCACCCAAATTTCAGAAAACCTAGTACAGATTGTGAGTATATATGTTAAAAACAGCTGGAAGCTAAAATATCAAAGATTTTCTTTTTTTTTCTCCCTTAAATAAAAATAAAAGCCTGAAGTTTGTGCTGATACTAAAAATACCACATCAAACTAGACGAGATGGCAGAAGGATCACAAGTTGGAGCCCAGCCTGGACAATTTAGCAATACCCTGTTTCAAAATAAAGGCTGGGAATGTAGTTCGCATCAAAGGCCCTACATTGAAATTTTGTGCAAAAATAAATTCAAGTGTAGAAGCGAAATTTTATTTATTTATTTTGCAGAGCTGGGGATTGAACTCAGGCCCTTGCACTTACCAGGCAAGTGCTAGAAGTGAAATTTAAATACAGAAAATGAAGTCTTTGGGAGTCCCACTGCCACCCTGTGGTGGTTTAGATCTAATATGCTTCCTGTGTTTGGAGGTGACTGGATCATGAGGTGGTTTGCTGTTGCTAGGTGAGGTCTGATTGGACCTCAGAGACTGGTCACTGGGGGTGTGGCCTGGTGAGGTTGAAACTCCCTCTCCTATTCCTCCCTTGCTTCCTGTATGCCCTGACAGGAACAACTTTCCTCTGCTCAGATCCTTCTGCTATGCTGAGACAATGCAAGAATTAAAATTTCAGGGCTGGGGAGATGGCTCAGTGGAATAAGCACTTCTCTGGCAAGGGCCTGAGTTCAATCCCCAGTTCCGAAAAAAATAAAAAATAAAAATTTCTAAAATGTGAGTCATAATAAACTTTTCTATTGGGAAGGGTTTTACTATGCAGTTCAGGCTGACTTTGAACTCACTTTGCAACCCAGACTGGTCAGAAATGCACAGCGATCCTCCTGCCTCAACCTCCCAAGTGTTAGGGTTATAGGCATGTGCCAACATGCCTGCTCCCAGTTCTTGATCTAGTCAGAGGAATCAGCTGCAGCTGCTGTTCCAGTTAGATCCCTGCCCCCCCCCCCCACGGAATTAGGTATATGCCTGCGTGTGAATGTGTGTATATATGTGTACAAAAATAAAATTCTTTAATCCAAGATCACCTGAACTCACCTAGGAACTAAAAAAGGGGGGCAGGTCAGTCTGAAAACAAAAATAATTGAAAAAAATGATTTACAGATGGGATGATACAGATAGGCTAATTCAAAAGAAAAAGAAGAGGGCCCACCAAATAACAGATTTAAAGCACCTGCTTAGGCAGATACAGGGGCTGGGAGTTCAATTCCTTGGCCCTGCTCTGCTGACCCTGCCCCAGGGGCATACTGAGACAAGCGATTTAGACTGGGCGATTTAGACGATTTAGACTGGGCGTGGTGGTGGATTCCTGTAATCCTAGCACTTGCGAGGCTGTAAATAGGATCACCACAAATCTGATCTGCACAGTGAGACCCTGGAGACCCTGTCCTAATACAAAATAATTAACTGAAAAAAAAAAAAAAAAAAAAGGAAAGAAAAACAACTGAAAAGCCAGCTGTCCTGATGGCTAAATTGTAACAGAGACACAAAACCAAAGGACAGGTCCAGATATGCAGGCTGAGATGAAAAGGACAAAAATGGGTGATCTTTTCATTTCAACATGAACGAAGGAACCAAAGAGAGCCAAGCTCTCCTCCCTGCTCTAGGAGCCAAGGCCAGCCCTTGATCGTCACCAGCCTAGCTCCAGGGGAAACAACTCCAGCCTGAGGTGAATAGCCAAAATTTTATGGAACCTAAAAAAGTTTTACTGGTGAAATAAAATTACAAATGTTAACTAATTGGTAATTATACTTTTGGTTTTCAGTGAGTTACATTACAAAGTCAAATTTACAGTATTAACTTACTCTTTACTCTGTTGTTTCACAATAACAACACTGATTTAAGGTTCCTTAGAAGTCTGTTGGGAGTCAGCGAAGTATACTATCTGAGAAAAAGAGGACACATTAAAATTCAGGTAGCTACAGTCAAGTTTGTTATAAAAGGTTAAAAAAATTATTAAAAAAGACTATAAATATAAGAGAAACACTTTTGATATGTGAAGATTATGAATAAGTCTTGTCCTACTGAAGGGATAAAACAAAGATACTGGGCCAGCAAGATAGCTCAGTGGACTAGGCACTTGCTTGGGCAAGTGCAGGGGCTAGGGTTGGATCCCTGGCACTGCATGCTGAACCATCCCTGTCCCAGGACGTGCTGAGCCAGTAATGGAGTCCACCTGTAATCCCAGCACTAGGGAGACTGAAAATGGGAGGATCATCATGAGTCTGAGCTGTGTAGTGAGATCCTGTGCCAAAAAAAACCCAAAACACACAAAAAACAAAGATGCTAACAAGAGTAGAAAGCTTATGTACATCAAGGAAAGCTTGTTGAAGTAGTCTACTAAGGAAAATATGTTATATGGCCATATGCTCATTTGATGGAGCTTGGTTTTTCCTCCTAAAAATCCTTTTGAGGAAATTGGCCAACTCAGCATGACTTTCTTGGTCAAATAACAGCCTTAAAAATTTGTATGATGAGGGGCCAGGGAGATAGCTCAGTGGAATAAGTGCTTCCCTGGCAAGCACAAGGGCCTGAGTTCAATCACTCGTTCTGCCGAAGAAATAAATAAAAACTTACTTGATGTATATACTGTGTGTTAGTCTCAATACTAAATGTTTTACAAATATAGCATCATGATTGACATACTAAAATAGGATATGTGGGGCCATGGAGATAGCTCAGTGGTCTATGTGCCTGGCTAGACAAGTGTAAGGACTCAGGTTCAATCCCTGGTACTGCATGTTATCCTGGCCCTGCCCCAGCATGCCAAGCTGGCCATCAAGACGAGGTACAGTGGCACACATCTGTAATCTCAGGGTTAGGGAGGCTGAAATAGGAAGATCACTAGGAGTCTGAGCTGTAGTGAAGGGAAGGGTCTACATGGTGTTCAGGGTCTCACTACTAGATCGGACTCTTAGTAATATGAGTAGTGAACTCACCTGTTTACAGCCTCCCAAGAGCTGAGATTACAGGCCTGCACCATCATGTCCAGTCTCAATTGTCCTCTCAGCACGCCCCACGAATGGGCTGACTTGGGGATACATAAAATGTTAAAAAAAGATATGTGAATTTTATTCTCAGGTAAACTGAAACTGGTTGCCTGTTGACATTCTTCAGAGATTCAACTGCTAGGACAGCCATGGTTGATAAAAATAACAGTCCTAATGAGAAGTCAAGGAGAAACACTGAGAAACATGACAGAGGCAATACCATTCACCTATACACACTAGATGGGTAACATCAGGAAAATTTTGAAACTAGCAGTTAAGTGGTAGGATTCTCACCCCAACTAACTATATATGCTGATACCTATGAACCAAGCAACTGCACTGAATTTAGCAAAGTGTAATAGAAGGGTCACACTCCAAATGCCTGCCATTCTGGTCTTCTAAATATGTACTTCTTGTCATGACATACCAACTATTACTATACTGCCCTTTTTTAAAGGGTAGTAAATGAAAAATAAAACCCGAAATAGTCACAAGACAGTCATGCTACAATGCTACTATGCTGTATATGGATGGATTTCTAAATATCTATGTAAATATATGTAAGTGTTCATTCCTACTATTTTTTAAAAATTTTTTTTCTTCATATTCTGTAAGGACTTAGTCTCAACACTTGATGGAAAATACACATTCCATGTTATGCAAAAAAAAAATAAATAAAAATAACAGTCTTTTGCATTTATATACCTTTTCTTTCCCTTTCTTTTCTTTCTTTCTTTTTGATACAGGTTCTCATGATGCAATTCAGGCTAGCCTTAAGCCCTGGCTGGTCTTGAACTTGCAATGATCCTCCTGCCTCTGCCTCCTGAGTGCTGGGATTACAGGCCTGGGCCACTTATGCCCACCCTTAGTTTATATTTTAAAATGCTTTAAATTTAGATAAAAATATAATAATTAATCCCATTATAATATTAATGCCACTGATCTTCTCTTCTAGGTGTTTAGCAACAGAGGCTTGGAGGCCAAAATTGGCTAAGTGACTATGCTAATAGAAAACAATGCCCCAAGCCAGGCGTGGTGGCGCAGGCCTGTAATCCCAGCACTCTGGAGGCTGAGGCAGGAGGACTGTTGTGAGTTCAAGACCAGCCTGCACTACAAAGTGAGCTTAAGGCCAGCCTGAACTGCATAGTGAGACCCTGTCTCAAAAAGACAAAAAAAAAATAAAACAAAAAGAACCCAAAAACAATGCACCAGTCAGCGTACTTCAGTTTATTAGTGGCCCAGGTAATAGTTCCTGTTCCAGATCTGATTGCTTTTGTCTCTTAAAAAGGGCTGATTACTTTGATACATAGCTGGTCTCTATGATGATAGACTGTCAAAGTGCTAATGCATATTGCTCCTGTCTGGAAACCCAATTCAAGATCTTTGAACTGCCAATGTCACTGTGATTAACTTCTCCTTTTCTGGACTGTTTTGGCTTCTATGTGCTTACTTAGACCATCCCTGTGAAAGGTCAATCACCTGCCTGAAACAGGGGACTCAAGAGAATGGCTTCCCTGTCTGTGGGCATTTGCTGCAATCACTCTCTTAATGAAGGAGGCAAACAAATTGTTTTTGGGACATTAAGATGAATGGTCCTGTGGTGGCTATGAAAACAGTGCCCAAGAAGCAAAGGAAAACCCCAGGGATTGACTGATAGGCAATCCTGGCCTCATCATAGCCATCTATAGTCTTCTTGACAGCTTAAAAGGCTCCAAAGGACTGAGGAACAACAGTCTGACTGGAGCCTGAGGATGTCTTTCAAGCTTTAAAAATAATTAAGATAGGGAATAGATAAAACAGGCTGAGGAGATGGCTCAGTGGAATAAGCGCTTCCCTGGCAAGTGCAAGGGCCTGAGTTCAATCCCTGGTTCTGCAAAAACAAAACAAAAAACAGCAAGCACTTCCCTGGGAATAAGTTTTTATTGGATTGGACTAGGGGTGGAGTTTACATGGGCAGGCCAAGCATCCTGCATCCTGCTGGGAGAAGATTGAAAGGTTACTGGCTCGTGTGAAAAGGAAGCAGGAAATTTATTTTGGGACTAGAAGAATACGGAAGTTAGTCTTGGAGGGACATGTCATCATTTTGATACCGCACCATGTTGCGTCATCTCCATGATGACCTTGGCAGAGTTCCGTACAGGCAGAAATCCATCAGACTGCAGCCCAGATCAGTAACTGCTGATGGCTCACATGAAGGACACAATCCTTATGAGAAGTTCTACAGACCCAGTGGGTCAATGGCAGCCCTTCCTGTCTGTTTTACAGATCACTCCATCCAAATTCCATTTGAGGCATTGTCCAGGCTTTGAGATATAGAAATAAATAAGGTAAGATCTGTAAAAACTGTACCAGCAAGTCGGGGAGGAGGAGGAAGTAAACAAACCTGCCCCCACCTAAACTGTGGGACTACTGAAGGCTGGTCAATGCCTGGTCTACATGGAACTGCTGTCTGCCAGCCTTTGGATGTGTTGCCAACTCTGTGGAGGCACTTACACCCTGAGCAACAATACTAGCCAATGGGCCAACATCAGAAGGCCAAAGGGATAAAGCAGAAAGAAGTGACACTGGCCTCCTTTTACCACGATTAGGAGGCAGGATGTGTTACCTGGTTCTTGGGCATCTGGGGAGACCAGAGGCCACATATAAAATTGACTATTTATTGGTTACCCCCGAATTATTATTTTTTTATTTTTGTATTTAGTACAGGGTCTACAGGGTCTCACTAGATTGTACTCATAGTGATTCTCCTGTTGTCGGCCTTCCAGTGCTAGGATTACAGGCATGCACCACTGTGTGCCACCATGCTCAGTCTCAGTTGCCATCTCAGGTTTCCCCAAAATTTATTGAACTATTCATTTTTTAATGTGTACTAATGTTGATAGATATCAGACCTGAGTCAATGCTTCAGGAATATAATGGTCACTTCGTCACAGTCTGGAAGGCCCATGTGACTTTGGGTATTGGGTACTTGCACCCATGCCTCTGTTTCTGTTTCCCCAGTTGCAAAATACCTACTGGGGGTAGACATACTGACAGGTGCTCAGCTCAACCCCAAACAAGGAGACTTCCAGGGATAAATTTGCATAGTATAAACCTGAGTACAAGTATATCCACACCACAGATCTCTGACTCTCTTACAAGCTATGTAAGTGACATACAATGAAGCAGTATTCACTGCCTGGAGACCACAAGGAGAGGGAACACACTGTCTTAAAGTTAGAAAGAAAAAGAACAAGGGTGATACCCCTATACAGAACCCTTCAGTATGGTCTGTGAAGATACCAGATGGGTCATAGTGATATAGGGGAAAAACGATCTTAGTAGATGACCTCCAAATGATATAGGGGAAAAATGAAACTCCCAACATGAAAGGTACCTGGGTTAAGTTCATGTTCTCTAAAACTGAAGAATGAATTTTAGGAACCGTAAGAATCCCCTCCAGGTTCTTGTCTCAGTCCGAGAAGTCAGCATTTGTAATCCCAAAGATATGTTATTGGAATCCCATCAAGTTAATTCCAATCTACAACTTCCAGTGCAACCCACAGCAGAAGTAAAGACACTAAAGCATATTTTTAATTACTGTGGAGCCAAGGGGCCCCAAGTCCAGCCATGAAGATGGCTTTCTGGAACAAAGAGGCTGACCCAGGGCTGCACCCAGGTTTTATTTGGTGAAGGATGAGTGGCTTGAGGAGGAATGACTGAGAATTGTGGGAAGTATGTGAATACTGTGAGCTGACCTAGGTAGGTGGCCTACATTTACCTCTGCCATATGCAGAGAAAGTAATTTGCATTATGCTATTGAGATAGTATCTAATGTTTTGGAGATCTGGCACTCAGCCAAAATGGAGACAATTGTTCTTCTTTCAAGAACAGCTGCTTAGGGCCAGGGAGATGGCTCAGTAGAATAAGTGCTTCCCTGGCAATCATAAGGGTCCGAGTTCAATCCTCGGTTCCAGGGAACAGCTGCTCAGGTGATCCTCCACAAGGAACAAATGGAAGTAAAGAGTAGAATATACTTATTGGGGGAAAGAAAGCTTCTGTCCAAGAGAGGAACAGAAGGAGCCATCCCCCACTCCCGTCACCCCCCACCTTTCCCCTGGTGGTCCTGGGGAAGCTATCTGTTCCTGAGACTTTTATAGAGTAAAACTATGTGGTGAGGCGGGTCTAAGGTGGTGGAAAATATGGGAACTTGCTTAGGTGGGTATGAGGTAGGATGAAACTATGGTCAACCAATGAGATTACAAGCACCATTGCTCAGGTAAAATTGATTAAATTCAGTACCCAATGGGGAAGTGAGTCATGTAGCAAGTGGGCATAAATATGGGACAGGGTCTCTTCCTATTGGGGGGTTGGGTTAGTGACTCATTTGGGCTCTTTCAAGGTGATTGATACCTATTTAGAAGATCCCTGATGTCCATCCCTCGGCCAATATGTAGCTATATTTGTTTCCTCTTTTGTCTTGAAGTCTGGCACATACAGGAGTGTCTGTCGCAAATTCACCTTGTCTTCTATGTTGTCTTGAGAGCCTGACCCTGTCTGCCTGCCTGTAATATTTCTAATTCAGCTGCCTACAACATTTGGACATATTTGGCAGCAGCTTCCTTTCGGACTTGGGTTTGTGCTGGCAGGATACATCAGGTGTTTGATAGCTCAAACATTAATCTTTTGTGTTGTAGGCAGATGAATTAGATAAGAATATTAAAGGCAGTGGGACAGGGCTAGGCCCTCAAGGAGACAATCTAGAAAACAAGATCTTGTTCAATCCCTAGTCCCCAATGCCATGCAATCTCAGCCCCAGATGCAGGCACCCACCATGCAGCCCAGAACCAGGTATGGTGGGGCACAACTATAATCCCAGCACTTGAGGGCCTGAGCCAGGAGGATCTCTGCAAATTTGAGACCAGCCTCGTGGCTAAAAAGTGAGCACAAGGCCAGTTTAACTGCACAGTGAGACCCTGTCTCAAAAAAAGCAAAGCAATTTGTGGGTCAATCTGACTGTGTCTGGCTTGTGTTTTAAAAATACAAAGCAATTCTGACTTGCTTCAAGGCTATCATATTTGGGAAAAGACTGGCCCAGTGAAGAATACTTTCAACTCTACCTACATTTCTCAGACCCCCCCCTTTACTTCTCAGACCCCCTGCCTTCCAGAATGCTCTTGTACAAGTCTGCAATATGATATAATTCTTGTATTCTGTGTAACCCATCATATAATAACCTGCTAGCAGCTTTATACTTCCCCACTCACAAACCATATTTAAACTGAAATCAAACCTGACTCAGGGCTGGTAATTTGAACCTCTGGATTCCCCAACCCTATATAAAACTTGCCTTCTAACTCCTTGGTGCAAAGTCTTCCATTTGGATTGATACTGATATTTCTGCAAAAATGCCAGGGGAAGTAATAAAACTTATTTTTCTGGCTCCTCTATCTCTGGTCCTATTTATCCACTTTAATCTTGAATAAAGCAAAAGACAGGGCACAGTGAGACAATGAAAACTTTAATCTCTTAATATTTTTCTCATAAATTGAGAGTTCTCTAAATACTATCGTGTGTGTATGTGTGTGTGTGTATTTTTATTTTTATTTATTTTATTTTTTTTAACCAGGGATTGAACTCAGCCCCTTGCCAGGCAAGCACTTATTCTACTGAGCCATCTCCCTGGCCCCTACTATCATATTCTTTTGGTCACTAATCTTCTATGGAGCAGTTTTCTTTTTTTTTTCCTGCGTGGTACTGGGGACCAAATTTGGGACCTTGGGCTTACCAGGCAGGCACCTATGCTGCCGAACTATTTCCACTGCCCCAGCCTTTATTCACTAAAACATACAAATTTTAGAGAGAGAGAGAGAGAGGCTACTGCATTAACCCTGGCCTTAATCCCAGTAGATTAAGGAAGATATTTATTTCTATACCTTCTGCAATACATCTTACATCACAATCATCTGAGGAATGTATTCTTGTTCACTTTTCCTTAAAATGAGCCTACAGTTTAGGTCAATTTTCCTCAGACCACAAAGAACCAGAGTGTGTACTCAAATTCCACATCCATCTGACTAAAGAGTCCAAGGTTTAAATCTTAAAACGAGGGGCTAGGGAGATGCCTCAGTGGAATAAGCACTTCCCTGGCAAGTGCATGAGCCTGAGTTCAATCCCTGGTTCCGAAAAAAAATTAAAACTGGGCCAGGAATATAGCTCACTGGTGCAGCACCGGTCTGGCAAGCTTGAGGTCCCGAGTTTGACTCTGAGCACAAAACAAACAAAACACTAAATCTTAAGAGTAAAAAGAAACACCAAGTAAGGACAAGAAATTGGTTGATGCTTGGTCCAAGCCAAGCATTTGCCAAGGATTACTGCCAAGCATTAGAAGCTGGCAGACAGGCATATAACAGATTCTTCCCTTTGAACCTTCAAAAAGAACCATCCTAATGATCTGAGTTTAAAACTTTTTGATTCCAGAACTAGACTGAATTTCTGTTGTTTCAAGTCACCCTGTTTGTTACAAGCAGCACTAGCAAATCAATAGGCCACATCTCTGCTTCCAAACAAAAATGGAATAAGAAGCCAAAAAAGGTGAGGCTAGTGACTGATGTAAAATACTTCCCCATCTCATGTCATCCCCCACCACTGTTTGTGCTTATGCCCACAAATTTCATTCCCAAGGCACCCGGAGTGCTTGCAGGTAGACTGCACTGAACACCCGAATGAACTCTACTATTTTGGTTGTATGCATACCAAGAGTCATTTGTTTTGATTCCTAGTTGTTCTTGCTTTTATAATTTATGTTTTAAAAATTGAGGATCATCTTATTAAAAGCTGTATGTTAATCTACCCAAGGGCAGAAAATAAGAAAGTTCATTGTAGACAGCAGCTGGGGTTCAATCCCCAACACACCCTGCCAGCCCCAACCCTGGGGCATGCTGAGAGAGCAATTTAGACTGGGATGGTGGTACACAACTGTAATCCCAGCTCTTTCGGAGGCTGAACACAGGCGGATCAATCTATGTGGTGAGGCCCTGTAGACCCTTACTAAAAAAAAGTTCATTATTTCAAGGAACTTCCTCATGAGTTATTTTTGTAATTCTAACCCCATCTATGTATAGCCGAACAGTTAGAGACTATGCATATAGTACTCACTATATATCGATACTATATCCAGACATTTGATTACACTTAAGGACATACATGCTAGAAAAGGTGAAATCGAGTGATAAACTCAAATGGTTCAAGAAGCCACCCTTTTAATTACTACGGGATACTGCCACTCTGCCTTAGCACATTAATATATATAAATATATATATATATGTAATATAAATATATTAATAATATAAATATATATATTCAATTGTTTTTCAAATTTTTTCTTTCGTTAATATATTTTAGAGAAGGGTCTACAGGGTGTTCAGGGTCTTACGACTACATCAGAGTCGTAGAGAAATGTAGAGAGATACACCTGGTTACAGCCTCCCAAGAGCTGGGATTACACGCCCGAGCTACCACTCCCAGTCTCAATTGCTGTCTCAGCACGCCACGGGGGCGGGGCCAGCAAGGCAGGCCTGGATTGAACCCCAGCCCCTGAGCCTGCTTGCAGGTGCTTTAATCTGCTGAGTTATTTGGCTGGCTATATATATATATAATACTTATCATATATATTGTACGTAATATATATTTATATTTATTATATATGTCCAAAAGTATTCTTTTTTTTTTTTTTTCCAGAACCAGGGATTGAAATCAGAACCTTGCGTTTGCCAGGGAAGCGCTTATACCTCTGAACCATCTCCCCAGCCCCCCAAAAGTATTCTTGAATTCAATATTGTGTCCATACTAATACTCTGCCAGTAGAAACCGTTCACAAAAATCTAAAAAAGAGATACATAGGTGTAGAAGAGCAGCATCTGCAAATTATCAGGGCGCTAGAGCAATTGGCTTGACTCAGACTCCTGGATCAATTTAGAGTACTCCAGACCACATCTGCTCTCTGTGAACCACTCTCCTGGTATTTAACTTTACTGATTCTATTAATTCCCCCCCCCCCTAAACTCCCCGGTTTTCATTACTTTTTCTTATTTTGAGCTTATCTTCCTGCGTTCTCCAGCAGACGCTAAATCCAAGGCCTGCGAACTTCAGACCTCTCTGTCCGTGGGGCGGAGCAAGGCCCGCGCGCCTGCGTAGTGCTGTCCAGGTTCCGCCCCCGTGTCGCGGACCGCGGTTGGCCCTTCTGCCTTGCCGTCCTCGCCGCTATGGCGGCTGCTGTGCTTTTGCGGTGGTTCTTCCTGCGGCCGGGGTTCAGGACCTTACGGGCCTTCTCCAATGCGGTATCCTCGACCACTCTCGCTGGAAGACCTACCCCGCGTGAGTGTTTGTTGCGTCGCTGCTCTGGGTTTCAGAGAAGTGAAAGGGTGAAGTACCCGCCCCACGAGGGCGCCGCGCTGGCGAAGCTAGCGCGACCGGGAGGCGGCGTTCCTGCTGCTGCGGCTGCTGGCCGCCCGGGGAAAGCCTTGAGCACGCGTGTGTCTTCTGCGTGCACACGTAGTTGGGCAGTCTAGGGCATACCGCCTCTGCAAAAGGTGTGGACTCGGTTCTACCCCTCAGCGAGAGCGGCGAGGGCTGTGCCAGTTCTAGGTCGCCAAACGTGGTGACCGTGTTTCAGCATAGCGTAGGGCTGCCTTCGTACTCTGGAGGAGTCTGGGTGGATATGGCTGTGTGGTGTGAGAGGAGCTGTAAAGAAGCGTGACTGGAGTGGCCGCGAGCTTTGGGGAGGTAAGGCGGGGAGGGCGAAGGCACGCATCCGCTCTGGACTTCACAGCCCTCTGTGTTAGCTCCCATTTTTACAGTTTATGCTTCGCACAGACCAGTGAGTTCCACCCTCACACTTATGCAGTAATTGCCTTACTGTTTCATACTACTTAGCATTGAATTACCACCGCAGTCAGAGTGAGATGTTCAGAATGCAAATCTTGTCTTGCCACTCTCTTGTTGAAAACGTGAGCTCAGAGGCCATCACTGATATCGCCTCTGTAGTGTGCAGAAAGAGTAATCTACATATCACAGATTGGACAGTATTCTGTATTTTAGAGTAAGTGCTTCAGTTTTGATGTGTAATCATCGTGCCCTGATGTATCTTCCCCCCCCCCCCCCTCTACCGAGTTTCTTTTCTTGAGGCCCACTCTCAACCGAAAGCATGGAATCTCTTGGCCTAGTTGACACTTGCTAGGGAGTTACAGGCGGGCATCACTGACTTATGTGTGGCCTTGCTTTAAGGAGTACACATCAACACCTCAGCTAGGCCCATTTGCGTTACTTAAAGCCAATTGAGAGGATAAAGAAATATCCTAGCCAGCTCTGTACACAGAAGTAGGGCCAAATGTTCTTCCAAGGAGAGCCTTCCATGTGGTTCTCCACAGGCTTTGAAAGAATTGAGACTAGAACTTTCACACTGCCCACTTTCTCACACCACAATCTGCTCTGCAAATGTCTTCGCCAGAAAGTCCCCCGCCCCCCCAACTGGGGATTGAACTCAGGCCTTTGAGCTTGCCAGGGAAGCACTTCTTCCACAGAGCCATCTCCCAAGCCCCCAGAAAGAGTTTTACCACCTCTCTGGATATCCCTTAATCTAGTTAATACCTAACAGTAACTTCCACACTAGCTAATTGTCTGGGTTTCATTTCCTGTTACATGTATCTATAATACCTACACCATTTATTTAGATTAAAAATTGCCTTATTTGATTGCTGTGAGAGCAAGAACTTTTATTTCTTAATTTCTGGTATGTAGTATCATTAAAACTTTGAACATAGTGATATGAATAGAAATATACAAGATAAAATGAGGAGGAGAAAATGAAGGGGCAGAAGTCAGGCAGGTGCAAGGGAAACACATTCTAAGCATAGAAAACAAAGTTAAAAAGAAGACCACAAGGTCTTATCATGGGAGTTCTTTATAACTGTGAAAGCTATGAAAGGAGAGAAACTATAGAGATAATAGATCAGAGTGTGAGCAGCTTTACACCATGGTTGAGACTGAGCACATTTAGTGAACTCAACTTCTTTAGTTTGACTCTAAGTGATCCCCAAATAGGGATAATAGTAATTGTATTTGTTGTAATGAATGGAATTAAATGAGAAAATTAGCTTTTAACAGTGTCTGCATAAAAAAGTACTCAATAAACAGCTCTTATAATTAGGACATTTCAAACCGGCCATTGTTAGATTCAGAATCCTTAATATTTTATTCTCAGACAGTGTGTTTGCTGTGAACTTCAAAACCTACTAAAAATATGCTTAGATGCTTAGTTCATTGTGTCAACAATTGCAATAAAAATTTAGTGATTTTAGTCCCTGAGCTGTTTCATTTTCATATTACTGAATATTAAATTGGGTTAGAATTAGAGAATAATGTTGAGCAATTCTGTCATAAAATTTTCTGTTGCTATTTTTATCTTTTAGAAACAGCAGAAAGAACATCCAAAAGTGAAAGGCAGATGAGAAGAAAGGTAAACAATTTATGTACTCCACTATATACGATCTTAGTGATTTCTTAAATTCTAAAGTGAAGCAGATATACTTGTTAAGTGCAGAGACTTAAAAAAATAAAAATAAAAATAAGATGTTGAAGACTGCTGCCTGAAAAGACTTAAGACAGTTACTGGGTAACTACCACAGCTCTGGTAAGGGTTAGTCTACCTAGAGAAAGTATGTTTGAGAGGCAGACTCACATGCTCCCAGAAAACAGGTATATAAAACAATATATAATTACATTATTTTATTTTACTTTTTTTTAATTTTAATTTTTTTGCAGAACCAGGGATTGAACTCAGGCCCTTGTACTTACAAGGGAAGCGCTTATTCCACTGAGCCATCTCCCTGGCCCCTATAATTTTTTTTTTGGCAGGACTGGGATTCAACTCAGGCCCTTGCACTTGCCAGGGAGGTGCTTTATAATTATATCTTTAAAATATATATAATTACATTTTTGATGGTAGCTTTAGTAGTGGTGTAGCCTGGGTATATGCATGAATCTAGGCCCAGTCCCGGTATATACAGTTATTAATCTAACAAGTTAGACCCTGTGAGTGTCTCTGGTGGAATCCAAGTTATAAGATCATTTGATAAGCAGGGAGTCAGAACACACATTAGTTAAAAGTAAAATGGCATTGAATTATAATCAGTAATTTTCATAGGAGCATTATTTGTAGGACATGTATTGCAGATTTTGATATTTGATTAGATATTGCCATGTAAGCTCTACATTTATGTGCAAACCATGTTCTATTTAATAGTGTTTATGTATGTTACCATGATTAATTAAGCTATCAAGTAGTTTTTCTATGGGCCTAAGTAATCTGTGAAGTATTTATTTCGTCTGTTTTACCCTGATTTACTTGTTTCCTTGTTCTTACTCTTTCTTATTTTCAAGTTTTAAGTGTCCCATCAGATAGTGACTTCCTTGAAAAATTTTTAAAATTATATTTAGAAACACATATAGAAATTCTAGTGTAATATAATTCTAAAATATATTTAGAAATACAAATATTTAGAAATATATAAGAAATCTAATTAAGTCAATTTTTAATGAAGGGAGTGTGATATTAAAGGGGATCTTTGCAGAGGGTTTGAGGAAATTTTAGAGATATTTAGGTTTGGTTTTTCTCTTGCATAGCAGAAGATGAGTTGGAAGCTAGATTTTATATAATTAGATTTTCTTTTTTTTTTGTAGTACTGGGGATTGAACTGAGCACCTTGTACTTGCCAGGCAGGCACTTATTCTATTGAGCTATCTCCCTTACCCTAGATTTTCTGATTAGTTTTTATTTTTTATAATCACAACTTTTTCTTTAAAATGAAGGAATATGTTCATATTTTAAAATATAAACTAGCCAGTGTGGTGGTACATGCCTTAATCCTAGCACCAGGGAGGCTGAGGCAGGATGATTGTTGGGAGTTCAAGATCAACCTGAAGGTCACCCTGAACTGTATAGCAAGACCTTATCTCAAAAAGATTCATACACACACAAAATTAAGTATTTTATTATGCTTAGGCACTACCGCCTAGAATGGAGAAAATGGCTGTTGACCAGGATTGGCCGAGTGTTTACCCTGTTGCAGCGCCCTTTAAGCCCTCCGTGGTGCCGCTGCCTGTTCGGATGGGTTATCCAGTGAAAAGGGGTGTTCCTATGGCAAAGGAGGGAAATCTAGAACTTCTAAAGGTAAGGTAAGTTGCTGGTTTGTTGGCTAAGACTAATACCTAAATAAATGCTGATCTTCCCTCCACTTCAGAGTTCAGAAGATAGCAGCTTATGGTGTTACGCCATAATTTTTTCCAGCTGGTAGTTGTTAGTGGACAAGACCATAGTGTGATTTTTTTTTTTCTTATATCTTCTTTATGTTGTATCCATTAAATGGAATGGAACTATGAGAAGTGAAATAATCTTAGATTTATAAATGGGAAGTAAGGTTCCAGTTTTAAAACTCCAGAAAAGGTAGAATATTATTTAATATTATTATAGCCCACAGGCTTTAACTTCTTTACTGCTTAAAGCGAAATATGTCATTTTAAATGTTTCATAGCATCTATATGATTTATTTATAGCTTATAAAATATGATAGATATATATTGTTCATGCATAGATTCATATCGTAGTGGTTGTCTCACAGTAAATAGAAGTTATAATTGGAAAAGAGCTCTTTTTCCACTACATGAAGTCTTTTTTTTTTTCTTTTGCGGAACTGGGGATGAAGTCTTCTGGAAAAACAGAAAAATTTGCTAAAAGATGATATTAAAGCCGCTCTGTAGTCTTGTGTGCGGCCCCTCCGTGGGCTTGGTTTACAGCTTTCTCGGTCACACAGGGACAGATCAGGCACTAAAGGAAAACGGTAGCTGTGGGCAGCCTGCTTAGCTTGCTACCGCAGAACATCGTGAAGGCAACCGCATCCAGACCCCACTGCCTGCACATCTCCAAAAGTCAGGCAGACAGCAGCAGGGCGGCACTCACTTGCCTGCATTCCAGGCCTATGCATGTCTCTAACCAGTACTGCTTGTCAAGCAGGACGGTTCTGTTGCCAGGAACCAAGACGCATGCTGGCAATACCCCTGGACCTGGACACCGTGTCCCCTGAGGAGTGCCGGGCCAGCCTCCATAAATAAGAGACCCAGCTCTAACACAAGAAAGAGGAAGAGTCACAGCTCATTGATGACTTTCATGCCAAACAATACAGACAGTTTTGGCCCTGGACCAAGAAGTAGCTGTGGCTTGAAGTTGCTTTAGGGACATTATATAGACAGAGGGAGATCGCCTATACATTCCTGATGTCACCAAAAAAATATGTTAAAAAAATTAGACAGGAATAGAGAAGTATTTTCTTCCTAGAGGTGGCTAAAGGAAATTTGGAAATGGAAACATTTCAAGAGACACGAGGTGAGGTGTGGTGGTGCGCACTTGTAATCCCAGCACTTGTGAGGCTCACACAGAGGATTGGAGTTCATTCAAGGCCAGCCTGAGCTACATAGTGAAGTCCTGTCTCACAAAGGCAAAAAAAGGGACAGGGAGATGCAAGAAAACAAGTGTTTTTTTTGCGGAACCAGGGATTGAACTCACGCCCTTGTGCTTGCCAGGGAAGAACTTATTCCACTGAGCCATCTCCCTGGCCCCAAGAAAACAAGTATTAAGGAAGACAAATCTTGAAGAGAAGAGAACTTAAAAAGAAAGTCTTTGGAAAATGTCATTGACTGAAAGTAATAATGTATCTATAATGTTGATAGTCATGAAGAAACAAAAATACAAACATATATGGACATCTGTTTCTGATAATACAATTGAATATGTTTACTGAGTTAATATATACAAAGTACTTAGAATAATGCCTATAAGTCTATGTAAACATTAGGAATTACTTTTTTCCTTTAATAATACTGAAATTTATATTGCATGTTTCAAAAAATAAACATACAGGATGAAGCTGTCTATTACATAGTTCTAATGTTCAGGGCTTATTTTCTGTTGATTAAAATACATATTTTTGATAAACACTCAAGGTACAACACATAATTCTTGGAGTCACTTTTTTTTTTTGTGTGTGTGTGGAACCGGGGATTGAACTTGCACTTGCCAGGAAAGTGCTTATTCAACTGAGCCATCTCCCCAGCCCCAAATATTCTTGCTAAATGAGTCTGAACAAAATTTTCTCTTTGTAGGCTTATTATTCAGAAGACATGGTAGTAAATCTTAATTATTTGTTAGAAGGAATTAAGTTTTTAACCTTTCCTAAATCTTCATTGACTCCATGAAATCTTAGTCAGCTAACCTTTTAGTATATCATCATAAGCATATTCCTAACTTGGTTAAACTGTTAAGTTTTGTAAACTTCAATTTTTCATCCATTAAATTTATAAATTTATTTTTTATTTTTATTTTTTATTTAGGGAAGGGTCTACAGGGTGTTTAGGGTCTCACTACTAGATCGGACTTGTACGGATCCACCTGTTTACAGTCTCCCAATAGCTGAGATTACAGGTGTGTGCCACCATGCCTAGTCACTGAATTTATAAAATATTGAGTAGGTATAAAGTACAAGTAACACCATGCTAGCTATCCTTTCTAGAACTGGGGAAATTAGGCAATGATCTGTGTCCTTAAGTACTTCTGGTCTTAACTAAGAAAATATGTGTATACACCTGTAGACTCAAGACAAGAGGAATAATTTTTTTTTTTTTTTTTGTGGAATTGGGCCAGGGAAGTGCTTATTCTAAAGAGAAATGTTATAAAAAATATGTTTATGTTTCCAACATGTTAGCATATGATACTTTGTAAAGATGAAGAATTTTTTTAAAGATGAAGATTTATGTGATCTGAAAATATACCAGAGTATCATCAACATTAATTGGTACTAAATACATATTGTAAGAAGTTTGCTTCTTGAATTGGTAACATCTGTGCCATAGAATTTACATACTGAAAGAACAATCAGATTTTATGTATTGCATAGTCTGTTGGACCTGTCATTTCATTTTTTGTTTTTCTATCATTTAGTTTTGTGAGAAAGCTGTCTTTTCCATGTTTTTATGACATTTAGCCTGATTTCGTAGCATACACTCATAGTCCTAGCTATACAAGAGGCAAGAGAATCACTTGAGCCTAAAGTTTGAGAGCACTATGGTCAGTAAAGTGAGAAATCTGTAAAAATGAAAGAAAACAAAATAAAACAAAAAAAACAGACATTCTAATTTATTCTTTAAATTTCTTTTAGATCCCTAATTTTTTGCACTTGACTCCTATAGCAATTAGAAAGCATTGCCAAGCCCTTAAAGGTAAGTGATTTATTTTTAATATAAATTTTATATTGACTTTGAATATAAAATGAATTTGGGGGCCGGGGAGATGGCTCAATAGAATAAGTGCTTGCCTGGCAAGTGCAAGGGCCTGAGTCTATCCCTGGTTCCGCCAAAAAAAAAAAAAAAGAAGAAGAATTTTAGGTGTAATGAGATACAGCCTTGTAACCTGAGTTATTGTAAATTTCTCTTTTTTAAAAAGATTTTGATTCCTTGCTGGCCCCACCCCCAGGGCATGCTGAGAAGGCAATTGAGACTGGGTGTGGTGGCACATGCCTGTAGTCTCTCCTCTTGGGAGGCTGTAAACAGATGGATTACTACTACAAGTCCAATCTAGTAAGGATATCTTGAACACTGTAGATCCTTCCCTAAAATACAAAAAAATAAATAAATAAAGGATTTTGAAACTTATTTTCAGTGAGTTTTTAGCTGTCAACTCTATAAGGTATTATGAATATAAGAAAAAGTTGGAACCCTAATCTTTGCTCACAAGTAGATGAGGGACTTACTGAGTTATAGAAAGCACATATATAAGAATACTGAAGTTTTGTTAGTAGGTCCAAGTCATTATGATTCACACTAAAGATAGAGAAGAATGTTGAGTGGCAGAACAGTGGATTTAGTGGGTTTAGTCATACAGTGTTATAGAAGAGTTATGAAGAAATTAGAAATACAAAACATTAGAAGTTTATTCATCTGTTCTTGGAATTTGACCTAGAAATGATCGTTACTCCATTACTATACATTGTGAAGAATTTCATTTCTCCATTATATTTGTTTTTCAGGAAATCAGCAATGGTTGTTATATTGCATATTGCTATCTTCAGAGTAGCTATTCAGATTACCAGATATAAGTACACAAAATTGATAAAAAAGAAAATAAGCATTAACTGTTCCTTTCAATAAACCAATAGAAATTAATAATACAATTATCTTAGCTATTGTGTGTGTGTGTGTGTTTATATGTGTGTGTGTGTATTTATATTTCCCTCCTTCCAGTTCTTTCCTTTTGAACATTTTCTTTCCCTTTCACAGTATCTATTGTACTTTTCAGATTTTTTTTATTCTTTCAGTTTCTTAAAGTAGGGAGATGGAATGATGTTTATACATGTAACTGATTTACTTCACTTAGAGTGTGGTCATTTCTCCATTTTAAATGTTTTTTAAATTTATGTTTATAATCTAGCAAAAGTGATATTTTTTTTTACAGCACTTAAGTGACTGTTTAATCTTTCCTTATTTATCTCGTACATTTCTGCATGCCTGTATTTGGATTTGGATTGTATCTTCCAAAAAAACTCAAAGGGTTTTCAGATAGTCTCAGTTTTCTTCCAGAGTAGGTCAGTTTTTAATGCCTTACTTGCAAATGGAAAAATCTAAAGTACAAGAGCATTAGATAATTTACCAAAACCTTAACAGTCAATGACAGAAGTTAAATAAAAACCAGGGGTTTTTAAAGTCTAGTCTGTTCTTTTAAAAGTCTAGTCTGTTCTCCTCAGATAGATGAGTGGTGGCTGTATTTTTTTAGATGTATAATCTAATTATTTAATTTGGCAACTATAATTATCACCTGGTGATTGAAATGATTTATTCATAGTTTAAAAGAAAAAAGCAGAGATTCATTGCAAACCCAAAAGCTTCTGATACTCTCCAAACTAGTTACTCCTATGGAGTACTTGCCAGTGATGCATCTTATGGTACAGGATGTTGAAACTGGGAATAATGGGAATGAAATTCAACTCAGTACTTGCACTCTGTTCACTTTTTAAAATCTCAAAATGTTCTTAATTCCCAAGATAGTTCTTTGCCTTCAAGGTAATATAAGTATGGATCTTTTAAACAGGATGTTTAATAAATGGTGTGACCTGTGTTTATTCTGCAAGCATATATTTAGTCCCAGGTATCAGAAAATCTTCATGACCCAGAGTGACATTTTACTGATTCTATTTAAAAATTAAACCTAAAGTAAGCTAAATATAGTATCTACTAATAAAAAACTGTTAGCTTAAAAAAAAATTACTGACAAAATGGATTATCACATGGAAGCATTCCCAAATTTGCCTGTGAGTATGACTAGCCTTTCTCACATTTATACTTTTTTGGAGGAAGTGTGGATCCATGATGTTTGACCCAAGAAGGCAACTTTCTTTTAGTTCGTGAGTGAAATCAGTTAGTTAAGCAGCAGGAAGGGAAGCCTGATCATTACAGAAGTTTATGTCCCAAGTTAGGTGTTCTCTACAATGCCAACCTGATAGGAATAGCATAGTATGAAGTCATCTGTTGGTCCTTGTGGAAGGCTGGTAGCCACTCCCCAGTTGCTCTCTAAATTCGAAACTTTGTGCTCTGGAGTCAAGAGCCATGTTCACAGTGCTCAGAACTGCCTGTTGTGGCTTAGGTGTTAGACCCAGTCCCACCTCTCTGGGTCATTTATCTTGCCCAAATGTGAGGACAAAACTTTTCCTCTTTCCATAACCTGTTTGGCACATAGAAATCACTTACAAGAAACATCAGATATCTATATAAGGTTTGTACCTATTCGAATCCTTAATTCAATTTCTGAAAGATATTTGTATATATATTTTTGGTGGAAATGGGGATTGAACTCAGGCCCTTGTGCTTGCTACTAGGGAAGCACTTATTCTACTGAGGCATCTCCCAAGCCCCTGAAAGATTATTGACTACAGTTCCATTTTAGAGCTTCCTGGAGCTTCTTCCCATTTCTTTCAGCTGGTCTTTAGTAGTCTTCTTTTTTTTTCATTTGTGTATTTAGTATAGGATCTCACTGCATAGCTCAGACTCATAGTGATCCTCCTGTTTTCACCCTCCCTTGTACTGGGATTACAGGCATGTACCATCATCCCCGAACTCAGTCACTGCTTCAGTGCGCCGCTGGGGTGGGGCCAGTGCTGGCATGGCATGTAGTACTGGGGATTGAACCCGTCCCTGTTGTTTGCCAAAGCAGGTGCTTTAGGCCAGTAGTATTTATTTGAGAGTGGATTAATATCTTGGTTTCCATAGGCTTTAATGCTCTGAACACTGAACTGTCTACTTTTGTAATTAGCATGTTTGTAATACATAATATATACTAGGTATATGTAGAACTGTGATGTACTTCCATTGAGGCATGGCACCTCTCCCCCTCCTTTTTTTTTGGTGGAATTGGGAATTGAACTCAGGTCCTTGCTCTTGCCAGGGAAGTACTTATTCAGGGAAGCGCTTATTCCACTGAGCCATCTCCCCAGACTCCCTCTCCCCTTTTTAAATTTTAGTAAACTTCATACATGGTAAGCACATTCTTTACTACAAGATGCATCCCTAGCCCCATAGGTCCCAGAGAATCTCTGCTTCCATTTCATGTGGCCTGAGAGTAATAGTAATTTGTTAATCTCTGGAGCTATGCTTTATAATTACTGATACTTTACTGGCAAAATTATAATTGAAATTTTTCTTTTTTAATTATCAGATTTCTGCACCGAGTGGCCACCTGCACTAGACAGTGAAGAGAAATGTGAGAAGCATTTTCCAATTGAAGTTGACACTGCTGATTATGTTTCGTCAGGACCATCTGTTCGAAACCCCAAAGCGCGAGAAGTAACCATAAGGGTAAGGAGCGGTTTTGTTGAGAGCTGGTTTTTTTTTTTTGGTCTTTTTGTGACATAGTCTCCCTATGCAGTTCAGGCTGGTCTTAAGCGTGCTTTATAGCCCAGTCTGGTCTTGAATTAGCAGCTATCATTCTGTCTCAGCCCTCTAAGTGCTGGGATTACAGGCATACACCACTCTGCCCAGCACTTGTATATATTTTGATCAGATAAAACCATATGTGTTTAGTAATCTTCTTTACCTACTGAAAATTTCCCAATAATAGTAAGCTTTTGAGTTTTATTTTATTTGTTCTCCTTTTTCTCTTCTTTTTTCTTTTTCCTTGAGATGAGCTCACTATGCAATTCAGGCTGGCCTTCAGTTCACTTTGTAGTCCAGGCCAGGCTTGAACTCCCATTGATTCCCACTTCAGCCTCCTGAGTACTGGGATTATAGGTGTGTGCCACTGTGCCCAACACTTAAATTTTATTCTTAGTGACTGTATGGTATATGAGTATCTGTTGTATGTCACAGCAGTGTTGGAGGCAGAGGGTACTTTGTTGTTGCAGTGCTGGGAGGGTCCCCAGGCCTTGAGCATGCTAGGCAGGCAGCTACCATAGAGCTGTGCCCTGGTCCTATAGGAGTGCAGGGTTGATCCATTTCGGTATAATGTCTCCTGAGATTCAGATGAAAAATATAAAGGAGTTCAAATTAAAGATCCATCATGATTTGTTTAAAGTATCTTATGTGACCTGGAACATTTTAGTTCCCTTCCAAGGAAGGTGCTGGGGCCACGCCCAGGGCCCTGTATGTATTGGTAAGCACTATCCCACTTGAACTATATTCTTAGCTCCAACAGACTTTTTAATTAAGAACATGTTGCATTGAATGTCTATAGAGATTAATATTTATACATATTTCTATTTATTTTTCTAAGGTAACTTTTTTTTTTTTTGCAGAACTGGGGATTGAACTCAGGCCCTTGCACTTGCCAGGGAAGTGCTTATTCCACTGAGATATCTCCCTGGCCCCTCTAAGATAACTTTCTAAAGAGAAAATTTTCAGGTTATAGAGTATAGTAGCTCTTTTGAATTTTTTTCCCAGTACCGGGGATTGAATTCCATCCCTTGTGTGTGCCAGTCAGGTGCTTTGAAATTTTTTGATATATGTGGTTAAAGATACAATAATAGCAGATTGTAAAGAACCATACTTTCGTAGACATTCACCAATCTTGGTATTATTACCAATATATCAGTAATAAATTGGTATTTAAAAATTACATAACTAGTGAAATAAAAAATGTATTCATTTGCAAAATACTTATTTTATCATTTGCCTATTTTAGTGAGTATTGACTTCTTTCATAGATTTTGTTGCACTATATCATGTAATATGTACTCTGACAATGTGTTTCAATACAATTAATCTGCTATAGCATGTATCAATTTCTCATTCCCATAATATTTATTTTTAAGCATTTTATTTTCTGGTTTGACAAAATGCTATAGGTTTATCTAACATATTCCCAGCTTTGGTCTTAGAATCAGCATTCTCCAAAGAGACCTGAGTAATACAGTTTTTTGTAGGGAGGGTTGGTATCTAGAATCAAACTTAGGACTTTGTGCTTGCCAGGCAGGTTTTTTTGTGCGGTGAGCTATATCACCAGCCCTTAATACAGTTCTGACATTGCAAGGATGACTCTTTACCTAGTTGAGGGAACTTCTAGGGCTCTGAAAAAAATGTTGTGCTTTATATAGTCTGAATGTTAAGTAAGAATATTCAAGTATTCTGGGAGTGTTTTAATCTATGTTTCTATTATGAGCTAGTAAATAGGCAGATTTTAATTTCTAGAATCTTCTGTAGCTGTAATTGGTTTATAATTTTAAAAATAGTTTTTCATAGTGTTGAGGATTATACTCAGGACCTCATGCATGATTGGTAGAGCTACACCTCTAACTCCTAGTTTGTAATTTTCTTTGTTAGGTTTTGGTATTGGGATTGCCCTGTCTTTTTTTTTTTTTTTTTTTTTTTTTTTTTTTTTTTTTTAGTGGAACCCCTTATTCCACTGAGCTGTCTCCCCGGCTCTAGGATTGTACTGTCTTTATGGAAATATTTTATGAATCTTTCCAGCCTTCTTCCATAGAACACTTTTAAATATAGTAGCAACATACTTGTTTCTGGGATGAAAATATTTTATTGGGCTGGGGATATGGCTTGGTGACATAAGCAGCTGCTTGGCAAGTGCAAGGTTCTGAGGTCAATCCTCAGTACTGCTAAAAAATAAATAAATGGGCCAGCAAGATAGCTCAGCAGACTAAGCATCTGCTTAGGCAAGTTCAGGGATCAGGGTTCGATCCCCAGCACCATATGCTGCACCAGCCCCTCCCCTGGGTGAGTAGAGGCAGCTATCTAGACCAGGTGTGGTGATGGACACCTGTAATCCCAGCACTGGGAAAGCTGAAAACATGAGGGTCACTGCAAGTCCACTGCATAGTGAGACCCTGTACCAAATACATAGAAAGGAAGGAGGAAGAATATTTTATTTATTTTTAGTAGTATTAGGGATCAAACTTGGGACTTCACACTGTCCAGGCAAGCACTTACAGGGCAGAGCTATATCCCTGGCCCTGAAAAATGTATATTCTTATTTATGTTCTTTGCCTTATTTATTATTTGCCTTACTCTTGCATATTGGAATAGTATGTAGTGCTTTTTTTAAACTTTTTTTTTTTTTTGGTGGAACCAGGCATTGAACTCAGTCCCTTGTACTTGCCAGGGAAGTGTTTATTCTAGTGGAGCCATCTCCCTGGTCCTAGAATATAGTACTTCTAAGTTTTTTGGGTTTTCCCCCCCAGCAAAACTGTCTCATTGCTTTAGTTGAACTATGCCACAAGGTATCACGTTTTTATTAGTACATTTTCAGAACACAGCAATTACATCCATCATGTGGAGTTAGTACATATATATTATGGAAACCAGCCTATCAATTTGTCCTGGGGAAGCACAGTGAAGATGGGAAACAGACATAGAACTAGTTCAGTTTTATTTTTTATTTTTTGGCCCATTCAGTCTACCCTGAGGGTGGGGCTAGTGTGGCATGTGGTGCTGGGGACCAAACCGCAGTCCCCTGTGCCTGCCTAAGCTTGCTTTGGACTCGCTGGCCTACAGAATTAGTTTTTTTTTTTTTTGTCTTTTTGAGACAGGGTCTCACTATGCAGTTCAGGCTGGCCTTAAGCTCACTTTGTAGCTTAGGCTGGTCTCGAACTCGCAACAATCCTCCTGCCTCAGCCTCCCGAGTGCTGGGATTACAGGCCTGTGCCACCACCCAGCTTCAGAATTAGTTTAAAATGGGGGTGCTCTTCGAGAGCCCTGAGCTGAGCCTTTAGCTCTGTTGGCTTTTATTTACTCAGACATGGTTACAAGCAATTAGAGTAACACAAAATTCATCTGCCTCCCACTGTTCATTGTAAATGTTGGGGTAAACAGCCAGATCTTAGCTCTGTTGACTTCACCCTGGAATCTGTAGCTTGCCACTTTTCTCTTTTGTGTTCACACAAGAAGTCCATTAAGCCTCAGTTCTCACTGCTCTCCTATATCTTCCCTATTTTGTTTTTGTTAATTGCAGCAGTGGAATATCAGTCACTCTGTTGATCCCTAAGGGGAATATATAGGTACAATTATTCTTTTTGTGTTGGGGTGTAGTCTTTAATGACTGTGCCTTTACCCAGAGTTGTAATGTATCTGTACTGACTCTTTTCTAGGGCTTAGCCCTTTCTGACTATACTATGACTGACTGAACTCTCCCCCTCTGGAGAAGTACCTCTGGGAGAGGTAATGAGCAAAGATTGTTATAGCTACTTATAGCTGAAGAGGGGCAAAATTATGACCTGCAATCATAGGTACTCCCCAGAGGGTCTATCTAAAGGCCCTCAATTGGTGCCAGGCATTGTTTTTCCAGGTAGGTGTTGCCAATGGCTAAGTCTGTTTCCTGAGAGATTTCTTTAGTTGTCATTTGAGAGAATTAGTGAAGAGAGCTGTACCATGAGTATGTCATGGGGAGGACGTCTCTGTGATCTTACGCTCCTAGAGTATACCATTACTGTATGTCTATTTCCTGCAAGGACAAAGCAAATACACTCTGATGCCAGCAGGGTAACCAGTCCATTCCGTTTTTCTGTTTCTGGGGACCACCATAACACTTGTGCTTCATTTTTCCCTTTTTTTTTTTTTTTTTTTTGGTGGAACTAGGGATTGAACTTAGGCCCTTGTGTTTGCCAGGGAAGCACTTTATTTTTTCAGTACTGGGGATCGAACTCAGGACCTTGCACTTGCTAGGGAAGCGTGTATTCTACTGAACTATCTCCCCAGCTCATTTTTCCCTTTGACCAGTATAATTCTGCCAGATTGCTATCTATGCACCAAAGAGGTTCAAAAAATTAAATGTAAATATTGTAAGATCAAAGCAAGCTTGTCACTTACTATGACTCATTACCTCTGTTTGTTTTTGTAATTGCTGTTTTAATATCAGGTGGGTATGCTCAACAATAGCCTGTCCTTATAGATTCTTCATTTATTCATTCATTCATTTTTCATTTATTTATTTATTTGGTACAGGGTCTCACTATGCAGCTCGGACTTGTAGCTCAGACTCATAGTGATCCTCCTGTCTCAATCTCCCCAGTGCTGGGATTACAAGCATGAGCCACCATGCCAAGTTTTGTCTTTTTTTTGAGACAAGGTCTCACTATGTAGTTCAGGCTGGCCTTAAGCTCATTTTGTAGCTCAAGCTGGTCTCGAACTTACAACAATCCTCCTGCCTCAGCCTCCCGAGTGCTGGGATTACAGGCATGCACCACCACGCCCAGCTGACCACACCAAGTTTTGGTGGCTGGCATGGCATGCCTGGGGTTCTGAGGCTGGCACATCATGTACGGGGGATCATACATCAGACCTTGCACTCTCTAGGCAGGTGCTTAGACCACTGAGTTTTCCCCAGCTTTATCCTTGTAGATTTTAAGGAATTCTAATAGAACAGTTGGCATTCCATTGTTGCAAAAATTTTTGAAAGCTGCTGCTTGCATTTTGTGTAGGCAGGGCCATCATGTTTCTACTTTCTTGGGGACTCCCATCTTTACAATGCTAATAATGTTGCTATGCAGGTCCTGCAGCCTCGCCAATAAGGCAGGTAGTTTGCATAAGATGAGAGTAAGGATCTATACAAACACGAACATGCTGCTAGTCCCAATGCTGAACAGGTGACTTTGATTTCCTGCAAATAAAGGAAAAAGAATTGCATGGACCAAGCTCCATGTGTGAAGGTTTCAGGGATATAAATGGGCCCTGGGTATGTGCACCCTGCAAACCCTTTCTCACTTGATCTCAACATTCTATGTTAAACATGCCCATCTGAGGAAAGCAAGGACTGTGTTTGATAACATCAAGCAACATGAGATAAAGTAACTGGGTGCTAACTTGAGCATGAGACTGGTTATTATTGTTGTATCTAGCTGCTCCCCCAAAGCCTCATGCAGTCTTTGGGGTGGGCATTAATTCATGATCAAATGCTGTGATTATGGGTGTGAGTTCTACACCTACCCTGGGGCCGAGAGAGAATGTAATGTGGGGAAGGGAAAGAGGCTTGCTAACTGCTGTAGCCATTGCTTCTCCTTTGCTCTTTGTTGTTTTCTGCCACCATGAGCTGCTGCCTTTGCCATGTGTCACTCTGCCTTGGAGCCAGCCAAGTATAGACTGAAACATCCACTGTGAGCTAACTAAACCTTTCCTCCCTTAATTTTGGGTGTTGGATATTTTTCCCAGCAATGAGAGAAAAGTAAGTAAAACACTGGTGTAACATAATTAATCATAAATCCTGGGATATAATGCTACACTTCAGTCAGTGAACCCTGCCCCATTACCCTGACTGAAAAAATTTTCCACATGTATTCAAGTTCCTTTCTCATTTTTCATTTTTCTTTTCTCCTTTTTCTTTAACCAGCCAGCTCCTCTCTGCTGCGAACTCCCCATAGCTTACCACAGAACCTTTCTCCCTGGTGCACTTTCCCTGGTCAGGTCCCTGTTCAGGTGCCACTTATAGGAACCAGCCTATGAGTTTGTCCCTGATTGGGAATGAATAAAGATACACACAATCATTTTAAAATGCAGGGGTCCAGGGACTCTTGTCTCACTTAGCATACCATAAGATTCATGTTTCCCACCCTTTCTAGTATATGTCCAGGTAAACAACTGGATCTCAGCTGTGTTGATTTTTCCCTGGAACTTGCAACTTGCTGATATACCTGCATACCACCAGAGGAGCACAGCTTGCCATCTTTCGCCTTTCTGATTACAGAAAGTCAGTTAGGCCTCGGTTCTTCCTATCTGGTCTCCTATAGTGCGTAACAAATCTTAATTCTTTTTTTAAATCCCCACTTTTCTTCCCTCCTACCTGCCTCTATGTCTTGGTCCACTTCCCTTTTAAAGAATCTATCTCCCTGTTTCATATTGTCATTTATTTTGCTATTTAATTATATTTTGGATTAGGAGTAATTTAAGTTTATGTATTTAATATTTTTAACGTAATGGTCTCATGGTGCATCAATTTTCCTACATATAACTCGTTTATCCTTTTTTTTGAGGGTCTCTGTAATGTTTTCCATTATGTTTATACTAGTTTACATTCTCACTAACAATGCAGAAGGATTTTTTTTTCCCCAAAGACTTGCCAGCATTCATTTTTTGATATCTTATGATAGTCAGTCTTTTTGGAGCAAATTAGACTCTCAGTATTGTTTTAATATACATTTCTCTCAGCCACAAGATATATTGAACAGTTTTTCATATATTCTCCATTTGTACTTCTTAGAAGTATCATTTCAGTAGCCTATTTGTAATTGGTTATTTAATTTTTTTAGTTTTTTTATACTAGATATTAAGACTGGTCTTGGGCCAGCCAAATAGCTCAGTGGATTAAAGTGCCTGCAAGCAGGCACAGGAGCCAGGGGTTCAGTCCCCAGGCCTGCTGTACTGGCCCTGCCCTCATCCCCACCCGCAGGGCATGTTGAGAGGGCAGTTGAGACTGGGCATGGTGGTGCAGACCTGTAATCCCAGCAGTTGGGAGGCTGTAAACAGGTGAATGAATCACTGTGAGTCTGAGTCCAATTTAGTAGTGAGACCCTGAACACTCTGTAGACACTTCCCTAAAATACAAAAAAAGAAAAACAAAGATTGTCCAGGAATACTCAGGAAACTTACCTATTCTGTAAGTTGTCTGTATACTCTTGTTCCTTTTGCTGTGCAAATTTTTAATTTTATCTGATCCCATTTTTTTTTTTTTTTTTGTGGAGCCAGGGATTGAGCTCAGGCCCTTGTGCTTGCCAGGGAAGCATTTATTCCACCGAGTCATCTCCCCTGCATCCCATTTTGTTGATTCTTGATGTGTTTTTTGTACAGTTGGGTTTCTGGTCAGAAAATCTTTGCCTATGCCTATGACTTCTGAGTTTGACCTGTTTTATTTATTTATTTTCTGTTCTTAAAATTCATTATTTGGTTTTATTTATTTTTTTAACTTTATTTATTTACTTTTTTGTAAATAGTTTATAAACTTAAATGAATATAACAGTAAAAATTGCCCAAAATAAAAATAAAGAATTTACAGATCAGTCATATAATAGTTCACTCTGTGTCAAAATCAAGAAACTTATATAATTAGAATTCTTAAAGTAGAAAGAGGTAGGCAATAAATATTTAACAATTTAAAATTTCTGAATGTAGTTGAACTTATTAATACCACATTTCCAAGAAAAATGAACCTTTTGCACAAGAAATTTGAATAAAATCATACCCAGATACACAAAAATGAAATTGTCCAAAACTTATTATAAAGAAAAAAATCATTAAAGCATATACATAAAAAAGACTTAGGTATAGAAGAACAAAATTAAATATCATTTATTCCATATTTAGAAAGAAAAAAAAATCAAATGTGTAAAAAACTACACTAATTAAAGTACTGAAGGAAAGGAAAAAAAAAAACAGATCTGTCCTCTTTGAATTTTATTTTATTTTATTTTTATTTTTATTTTTTGTGGAACCAGGGATTAAACTCAGGCCCTTGCACTTGCCGGGGGAGTACTTATTCCACTGATCCATCTCCCCAGCCCCTCTCTTTGAATTTTATAGCAAATATACCTTTTAAAACTAAAAATAAAATATTTTTCAGTTATACAAACTCGAAATATTCTAATACCTCCAGATGTAGCATATAGAAAATAACAAAAAGCGTATTTCAGAAGGCAAGCGAAGTTGTTGTATGCTCCTGGATGAAGTATAAAGAGCTCTCAAAATGATAGTTATACAGGACTATGTAAAATATAGTAGGTGAACCCATTTAAAAGGTTATTAAAGATTTCTATGGGAAAGTATCTTATGTCGAGCTATACACATATCATTTTCGTGTGTGTGTGTGTACGCATGTGCATGTGAAAGATAGGGAAGAAGTAATATAAAGACAATGGAAAGGGCTGGGGAGATGGCTGAGTAGAATAAGTGCTTCCCTGGCAAGCACAAGGGCCTGAGTTCAGTCCTCAGTTCTGCAAAAAAAAAAAAAAAAGCCAATGGAAAATGAAAATATACTTTTAAAGTATCTAATACTAGGAGAAAATACCTTTTTAAAGTTTGTAATACTAGGCGAAAATATCATATCATGTCTTTTAAGTAGATTGTAAGTCAAAAATACAATATAAATCTTAAAGCAAAAATTAAGATTAAGCAATATTCAGAAAATTAACATAAGATAAATACTGGAATGACAAATAAATGACCTTCACTTCTAACAGTTTGGGGATAAGATATCTCACAAAGTTCTAGTGTGTTTTGGACATGGATAATGTCCTTAAAACTTATTGGTGGCCAGGTGTCACTTGTGGGACTGAGCTACTACTATTTCCTTGATATCTCCCCTGTAGACCCAGATAGAATCATGATCCATAGGGTGCAGGAGAAGTCCATTTGTAGAGTGTGCTGATGGAAATATCTTGCTGCTGTATACAAAAGAAAAACTGAAAGACTGCTTTTGTATACCTCATATTCTCCTGTGTTTAATTGTTTTCCCTATTTGGTGGGTTCTTTCCATTCTTATTCATGGAGTTGTGGTTATTTTGCTCCTTCTCTAGGACATCTTTTTGTAGTTTTGCTTTCCCATCATGAAATTCTTAAGTTGTTCTTTGTCATGGAAATGTTTTGCTTCTCAATTATACTTGCAAGAGTGTTTTGCAGGGTTTATCAGTCTGGGTTGCAATTTGTTTTCTTGTAATACTTGAAATACTTTGCTCCATGCTCTTCTTGACTTGACAGTTTGTAAAGAGAAATCTGCTGTTATTCTGATGGGTTTTCCTTTAAATGTGATGTTTCTTTTCTTTACCAGCTTTTAGAATACTATTCCTGTGCTGAATTTCTGAGATCTTGATTATTATATGTTTGGGTGTGTTTTTAATTGGGTTGATGTTATTTGGAGTTCATATGCTTCCATTACTGAATGTCAGATAGTTTCCCCATATTTGGGCAGTTTTCTGCTATTACTTCTGCCCATATTTTTTTTATATCATTTGTATTGCCTCCTTCCTTCTCATTGATGGCTATTAGTCTCATATTGTTCATCTTTGCATTGTCTTGCAGGTGTTGAATTATTTTTTCCTGCATCTTAGCTGTTTTTAAGATTCCATGTCAAGGATTCCATGATTTTTATATTCTGCTCTATTTTTTTTTTTTATCAGTGTCTTCTTTAGAAGCACTTAATACTTCTTTCATTATAGTTATCTTTTTTTTTTTAATTTCAGAAATTGTTTCTGATCTGATCTCTTCTATACCTTTCTGCAGTTGTTTCTTTACTTTAGACACTATTGTTTCAGAGATTTCAGGTGTGTGGTTTCCAGTTTCTTCTATGCTAGTGTTTTCTGCATTTGTTCTGGTGGGTGGTCTCGGGGTCTGAGACTGCATTTTGTTCCTTCTCTTTGTCATTTTCTACAGTATTGACTTCTGACCTTTGATATAGAGCTTAGCTAAAGTTATTACCTTAGCACCAGGACTGGATCTACCAAGTTCCAACTCATCCAAGTGGGTATGACTTGGATCTGGTTGCTGTGCTCCACTTCTTCCTGTTGTAGCCTTTGGAGTTGAGCCCTCTATGCCACTCTGGCAAGATGTTCTGCTCCTGAATCAGTTGGGTGGGTCTTGCTTCTAGCCTCTTTGCAAGGACTTCTGCTGTGGTTCCTCGCTGGGCCTGGTACTGGGTCAAATGAGGATCTGGCAGGCTCCCCGTCATCTCGCTCACACGCTGGGCCTGGACTCTGGGTTGAATCAGGGTCTGGCAGGCCCCAGGCGGTCTCACTCACATGCTGGGCCTGCTGGGCTCGTGTCAAATTAGGATCCAGTGGGTCCTGAGTCGCCTCACACACATGTGACCTGTTTTATTTTCTATCAGATATTTCTGTCTTAACATTTAGATTTTTTAATATTTATTTTAATTTAGTACATGGTGAAAGGTATAGGTCTAGATTCAATCTTTACATATAGTTTTTGCAGTACCATTTGCTCGAGAGACTCTTTCTTCCAGTTTGTATTTAGCACCTTTGTCAAAGATCAGCTAATGTGCCTAAATTTTTTTTGCATGCCTATTTGTACCACATGTCTTTTTTTTGTGCCAGTACCATGCTGCTCTGTTTTGTTCTTTAAATCTCTTTATATTTGTAATGCAACTTGAAGTCTAGGATTGTGATGCCTTTTCTGTTACTTTTGTCACTCTGTGTTGCTTTTGCTATTCTTAGTCTCTTCTGCTTCTGTGTCAGTGTTCAAATTCTTTTAGCTAATTCTGTGAGAAACAATGTTGGTATGTTGGTATTTTGATTGGGACTATTAAATTTGTGTTTTAGTAAGATGGCCATTTTAATAATATTCTGTCAATTTAGGTATCAATTTAGGTACAGAGGGTGTCATTACATTTTCTAATCTTCCCTTTGGCCTTTTTCAGCATCCTGTAATTTTTGTTGAGGTTTTTCACTTTCTTGGTTAGGTTAATTCCTTTTTTTTTTTTTTTTTTTGGCAGAACTGGGGATTGAACTCAGGCCCTTGGGAGCCAGGGAAGTTCTTATTCCACTGAGCCATCTCCCCAGCTCCTAAGTATTTCTTTTAAAACAAGAAATGTTTTTCATTTGTACAAAGTATTATCTTCTTAATGGTTGTATGTCATTTATCAACAAAATTTTCATTACATTCATTTAACAAGTTAATAGTATCACAATACATTACACCACCTGTCACATTCCAAGTATTCACTTAAAGCAGAGAGCTGCTTGAAATGGAGCTGAATGGAATGGAAAAAGAAAATGGTGAAGAAAACTCAATGGAGAAACAGCTCAAGGGATGGTTAGACTAGGACTCAGGTTCCTGAGCACTATCAGAGTTTTATCAGTGTTCACAAGAGTTTCACAAAACCATTTTTTTTTTTTTTTTTTTTTTTTGGCGGAACTGGAGTTTGAACTCAAGCCCTTGCACTTGCCAGCAAAGTACTTATTCTACTGCCGTCTCCCCGGCCCCTCACAAAACCATTTTCGAGGCATGATTATAACTGAACAACCACTGAAACCTGCATTTTTGGGGCCTTCAGTAGGTAATCTGGGTTTTCTTAATGTTACTGTGACTGGTATGTTTTCCTAATTGCTTTCTCATGAGTCCATTATTGGTATAAAGGAAAACTGCTGATATTTACATATTAATTTTGCTGCATTTGTAAATTTAGTTATTAGTTCCAGAAGTCTTTTGTTGGCATTCTTTAGCTCTTCTATGTAGAGGATCTTGTCATCTGTAAGTAATTATCTGACCTTTTGCATTTCATATGCATATCTTTTATTTATCTTTCTTTGTTTGATTTCCCTAGTGTTTGAACAAGAGTGGTCCTGGTAGACAACCTTGTCTTGTTCTTGATTTTATAGAGAAATCTTCCATCTTTGCCCAGTTTAATAAATATGATGTTGAGGGCTGGGCGTGGTGGCGCATGCCTGTAATCCCAGCACTCTGGAGACTGAGGCAGGAGGATTGTTGTGAGTTTGAGACCAGCTTGAGCTACAAAGTGAGCTTAAGACCAACCTGAACTGCGTAGTGAGACCCTGTCTCAGAAAGACCAATAAGTAGATAAATAAGATGTTGGCAGTAAGTTCTTCTCTTCGATATTTATTGTGAAATTGTTGGAATTTTCAGAGTCTCTCAGTGTTTGTTGAGATAATTGTGTGAGTTTTGTTTTTCTGTTTGATATGCTAAGTTTACTGATTTGTGTATATTGAATCATCCTTGCATTCCTGGAATAAAGCCTACTGGATTATAGTATATGATCTTTTTTTTTTTGTCTTTTTGAGACAGGGTCTCACTATGCAGTTCAGTCTGGCCTTAAGCTCACTTTGTAGCTCAGGCTGGTCTCGAACTCACAACAATCCTCCTGCCTCAGCCTCCCGAGTGCTGGGATTGCAGGCATGTGCCACCATGCCTGGCTTAGTATATGATCTTTTTGATGATTTGTTGCATTCAGTATCTTGATGATATTTGCATCTATTCATTATAGACTCTGGCCTCTGCTTTTTCTTAGTTAGATCTTTGTCTGGCTTTAGAATCAGGGTACTGCTAGCTTTCAGGAGTGATTTTAGCAGTAGTGCTTCCCTTTCATTTTCATTGAAGAGTTTGAAGAATATTGGCATTAGATCTTCCCTAAGTTTCTTGTAGAAATTATAGTCTTAGTAAGTTTTTTTGTTAGTACTTCAATTTCATTGTTGATAATTGGATTATTTCAGATTTTACTGTCTTGGGTCTGATTTGGTAATTTGTATGTATCTAGGACTCTATCCATTTCTTCTGAATTCCCCAATTTATTTTAATGTAGGTTTTCAAGCTACTGATAATTTTCTGGATCTTGCCAGTGTTCCTTGTGATACTGCCTCTTTCTGTCTATCTTTCTTTCTTTCTTTTGTTTATGTAGCTCAGACTCTTTGTGATTCTCCTGTCTCAGCCTCCCCAGCACTGGGATTACAGGTATGTGCCACCACACACCACACCCTGTCTCAGTGGCTGGCACAGTGTGACTGGTGTTCTGGGGCCAGCATAGCATGCAGTACTAGGGATCAAACTCAGTCCTTGAGCTTTCCAGGCAGGTACTTAGACTGCCAAACTATCTCCCCAGCTGCCATTGTCTTTATAATTATGTTAGTGTTTTGTTTCCTCTTTTTTTTTTGGTACCTAGAATTTAACTCAGGACCTTGCACTTGTCAGGGAAGTGTGTGCTGCTGAGTTGTATTCCCAGATTGATTCTTGTTTGTTTCTTTTCAGTCTCAAGCACTTTTTTTTTTTTGGCAGAACCAGGAATTGAACTCACTTGCCAGACAAGTGTTTATTCTATTGAGCCATTCCCGGCCCCCTGTGTTCTTTTAAGAGTTTATTTATATTCACTTACTTTCTGTTTCAATTTTTTAAAAATGCTGTGCTTTTAAAAAAGCAATATATTTCTGCTTCATTTTCTTTTTCCCTCCCTTTCTCCCTTCTCCCCTTCCCTCCCTCCTTCCTTTTTTGTAGTGGGGGTTGGATCCAGGGCCTTCACTCTAAAACTACATCCTCAGGCCTGTTTTGTTTTTATTTTGAGATAGAGTCATGTTGAGTTGCCCAGGCTAGGCTCAAACTTGCAATCCATCCCTGCCTCACTTTTTTAAAATTTATGAATTAAATCAGCAAATGCCTATTGAATGCTTTTCAAGTCTTAAACCATTGCTAAGAAGAAAATAAACATTTTCTTTGCTTTGAAAATTTGCATATGATTGGAGAAAATGGGCAAACAAATAGGCTACTGTACTATATTGTCCTGAGGCAAATGCAGGGTTTTTGAAGCTAATGACAAGAACCAGATGGAATTGATTTCAAAAATCCCATGTAGCCCACTTCTTCTTTAGGACATCTTTCTCTCTCTTTTTTTTTTTTTTTTGGTAAAACTGGGGATTGAACTCAGGCCCTTGCGTTTGCCAGGCAAGCGCTTATTCTGCTGAGCCATCTCCCTTGGCAAGCACAGGGTCCTGGGTTCAATCCCCAGTAACACACACACACACACACACAAAGAAGGAACTGCTCTTGCCAAAATATCACAATGGTGTCCCTCAGAAATCTTTCTCATTCTTTATGCTTTCTATGAAACAATTAACCTATGCTTGGAGTGGCTTATGCGTTGGGCTCTTAGTCCTCAGAGTGTGCTGTTTGGAGGAGGTAGGACCTGTTGGAAGGTCCCTAGGTCATATGGGTGCTGCCTTTGGGAAGGACTAAGAGACCATGAGTTAGTTTACCAGAAAGCCAGTTGCCCCTCTGAATGGCTCTGTGGCCTTCTTTTTTGTGAGGTAATTGCTCCTGAGAACACACATTTCTGTCATTTTGATGCTAGTGCATGCCTTTTAGAACTGAGCTGAATTAACTTCTTTATAAAGTTCCTAGCTTCGTTATTTCCTTATGGTAACCAAAACTGGACTTATAAAGTGCTTTACTTGTATCTTGTGTCAAGTCTACCATCAGTACACATAGAACCTTTGGTCCATGCCACAGTTATTTGCAAATTAAAAGATACATTGATATACTTCAGTATTTCTCAAAATGTGTCTTAAGGAAAAAGTATTTCATGAAAGTGGAATGTAGGATCAAATAAATTTGAGGATCATTTACATATCAACCCTAGAAAGTGCACTGAGAAATATTACTGTAAATAATCCAGTAACATTTCCTAAATATATTCAACAGAAATAATCTTTGTACAAAAAAGAACTTAAAAGCCTGTGAACCTCATGTCAGTTTTGAAAAATATCGGGCTCAGTTTTAAATGCTTTGATCCTTCTTCAGTGCAATCCTACAGTATACCTGTACCTTTTAAAAAATAAATGGCCCTGAACTGTTACAGGTTCTCAAACAGAAGCCAGACCAGAGTCCAAAACGAGAATTTAAAATGAGCCGTTAGGGGCCAGGGAGATGGCTCAGTGGAATAAGCGCTTCCCTGGCAAGCTCAAGGGCCTGAGTTCAATTGCCAGTTCCACCAAAAAATAAAATAAAATAAAAAGCCCTTGAATATCAAGCTCCAGGCCTTCCTGACTTCTGCTCACAGGAGAGAAGACTGAAGCACCCCGAGTGATAGAAAACAGGGTTTTTAAACAGAAACTACTCTTGACTTACCATGTATACATACTTTAAAATTACTCTTTTATGACCTACCAACACATACAGGCACAATTCACAGGTTAACTTGACAATAGATTGAGTACAATATCCAGATGAACTTTCTTTAACAAAACAAAATCACTAGCTACATTCCTACAAGGGTCACAAGCAGTCAGGCCTAACTTTATTATAAGGGGCTGATTGTCTCAGGTACATATACATCAATGTGAATCACACTGACTGAGGTTACTACAATTTAGCACATTCTGAGGTTAACCTTTAATCTACACAAATACTATGTCTTTTTTGTTAAGAGCAATTATAAAAAGAACTCATCAGTTTTAGGAGTAATTCCCCAGACATGAGGGCTTAAATTGTTAAACTAATGAGTGGTCTTGAGCACCATGTTACTAATTTGCAGAAAATTACCACAGTGTGTTTGAAATCCAAGTAACTCATTATAGAACCAATGGTGTAGGTCTCATTTCCATGGTAGGAATTTATTAAAAATATTACGTATCTATATTTGTTTTGCTAACACAGTTGAGTTTAATTATTGATGCAATAACACCATAATTTCACTTATTTTAAGAACATTGTTAAAAGCCCAGAACTTTCAAAGAATTTCAGATAGAATGTTCTCGTTCACTTTGCTTTTCTTCCCGTAGATAAGATGAAAGAGGCTTCATAATGCTTGTCAACTGCTATGTAGGAAAGAGTCTGAAAAACATCTTAGTGGGTTTAATGTTAATATAGCTAATGTCACTAGATTTTTTTCATTAAACAAGTTATCTGATGTAATTTTTTTCTTATATTTTTAAGGTGAAATGTTCCAGTTTGAACTTAGATGATCATGCAAAGAAGAAATTAATTAAACTTGTAGGAGAACGATACTGCAAGACCACTGATGTACTCACCATCAAAACAGATAGGTAAAGAATGAAAAATTGAATAGACTGTATATGTGCTTATTGACTTCCTGGCAGTCCTTTTTGGAGGAATTATATTGACAATGAAAATAGTCTTTTATTATTGTCAACTTATTTGAAGAAGTTTTCTAATTCATGTTTTAGTAAACATACACGACTTTTTTTTTTTTAACTGTGCTATTTATTTTTTGTGGAACCAGGGATTTGAACTCAGACCCTTTCACTTGTCAAGGAAGCGCTTATTCCACTGAGCCATCTCCCTGCCCCTCCTAACTTTGCTATTTATTTATTCAAGGAGGTTTCTGTGTTATTGTTTTGGTTTCTTTGTTTTTGGAATTTGTGTCTTGGAGTATTTTGTTGTTGTTGTTGGTTTTTTTTTTTGCGGGGGAGTTGTTTGTTTGAGACTGTCTCCACATGTCATCCAGAATGGCCTTGAATTCTGCATGTAACCCAGGCAGGCCTCAAATTCATGATTCCCCTGCTTAGTCTCCCACCTCTGGGATTACATATACATACTTCCATGCCCATATTTTTAATTGTTAATCTTGATTTTCTTTCCCTTTTTTAATGTGTTTTTATTTTGCTTTCTTTTTTTAAAAATATATTTGGTACAGGGTCTCATTTTGCAGCTCAGGCTCATAGTAATCCTGCTTTCAGCCTCCCCAGTTCTGGGATTACAGGTGTGCATCACCATGCCTGGTCTCAGTTGCATGGCATGTGGTGCCGGGGAACAAACCCCGGTCTTTGTGCTTGTCCAAGTAGGTGTTTGGTCTGCTGAGTTATCTCACCAACCTTTAATCTTGATTTTCATATATCCATATGTAAAGCATTTGGAAAATGTTAGAAAATAAAAGTGTGCTTTGCTAGTGATTAATGCTTAAGTAGGTGAGATTTTTGTTTGCTTAGTTGGCTTTGTGATTCTAAAATCAGGTAATATCTCATTCCAAAAAATACAATAAGGTTTCCCTTAAACAGATTTTTATAAGAACATGTAAATCGTGTAGTTCAAAATTTAAATTATTAAATTATGTATGTGGTACTTTATCGTGGTACTTTTGTAAATAAGCAAAATTTAGAGCTAAGATATTTCTAAAAATAGCATCAACTATTGTATATGATCTTATACATTTGATGGTTTTCTTTTTTTGGCGGAACCGGGGATTGAACTCAGGCCCTTTCACTTGCCAGGGAAGTACTTATTCCACTGAGCCGTCTCCCTGGCCCTGGATGATGATTTTCTTTTTTTTTTTTTTTTTTTTTTTGTTTTGGTGGAACTGGGGATTGAACTCAGGCCTTTATGCATCTCTGTATTATTTTACTAAGCTTAATGCCCCACCTCATATGTATGCACATCCCCCCCCCCCCCGAAATGCTATTCCACTGAGCTATCTCCCTGGCCCTTCATTTGCTTTAAAAAACAGTTTCATGCCAGGCATGGTGGGGCAAGCCTGAAATCCCAGCACCCAGGAGGCTGAGGGAGGAGGATCTCACATGTAGTTTAGGCTGGCTTTGTACTCGTTCTATAGCCCAGGCTGGCTTCAAAGTTATGACAATCCTCCTACCTCAACCTCTTGATTGCTGGAACTGCAGGCATGCACCACCACATTCAGCACAAGTGAACTAGAAAATAAAAAATATAGTTAAACTCATTTGTTATATAATTGTTTTATTTAATACTTTAAAAAGTTAGAAACAATTGCTTTCATCTCTTTATTATTTTACTAAGCTTAATGTGCCACCTCATATGTATGTACACATTTTTTTCTTTTTTTTTTTTTTGTGGAACCAGGGATTGAACCTGAGCACCCTTGCACTTGCCAGGGAAGCACTTATTCTACTGCACCATCTCCCTAGCCCCTGTATATACACATTTTACCTAATTTTAGGGTATTCTATTTTAAATATTGTAGCAACCAGACAGCATTCTATATAGAAAAATCTATTCTGGGAGAGCAAAGATTATCCTGTAGATACCCAGGCCTTTTTAGTTTTTATTTTCATACGGGGTCTTGGTAAGTTGCTCAGGCAGGACTTGAATTTGTGATCTTCCTCTTCTTTCAGTTCCAGGATTACAAATATGGCCAGGCACTTGGTTTGTCTCTTTGTGGGTTTTGGCCTTTTTTTCCTTTTTTTCAAAACCCTTGTGGAGACAGTCTCACTGTATTGTCCAGGCTTGCCTCTCAACTCCTGGACCCATGCAGTTTTCCTGCCTCACCGTTCCAAGTAGCTAGAACTACAAACACTCAGCACCATGCCCCCTATGTGTCTTTTTTTTGTTTCATTCCCCAGCCCATTTTTGTTAAAGTACCATAAGGCCATTATCATATGCAAATCATGCTGTTGGTGATGGTGAAAGATACAAAATACTAGTATTCAATACTTTTAAGTATCTAATATGTAAACTTTTTTTAGTATAAGAATTTTCCCAAAAGAAAAGAGAATTCATGGTATGTGATACGTTTTGCAAACTCTTTATATTGAATTTCTAGAATTATGACTTCTTTCCTCTTTTTCTTTTAAAGATGCCCTTTAAAGAGGCAAAACTATGATTATGCAATGTATCTACTGACAGTATTATATCATGAATCTTGGGTAAGTGTGTGAATATTTCATGATTTTTTTGGGGGGGCGGAGGGAACCAGGGATTGAACTCAGGGCTTGTGCTTGCCAAGGAAGTGCTTATTCCACTGAGTGTTTAATGAATTGTGTTTTTGTTTTTGGTTTTTTGAGGTACTGGGAATTGAACTCAGGATGAATTGTGATTAGTGTGATTTAGATGATGTTAACCTTCCAAAAAACTCTGACAAGTATTCATTGACTATTTTATGGACCACCAAATAATCTAACATGTTTGAAATGTCAATAGATATTTTCTACTGCTGTCTTGAAACAGATTATTCACTCCATGATAGGACCATGCTGAAATATGCCTAAAATACCTTCAGGCTCTTAGTTTCTGGCTTTCACTTAGAAAATTTGGAGTATTTTACCTTCTTTCCTCTAGTACCAGGGATTAAACATAGGCACTCTACTACTGAGCTGCATTCCTAGCCCTTTTTGTTTTATTTTGAGATAGATTCTTGCTAAGTTACCCAAACTAGCCTCAAACTTGTGATCTTTTTGCTTCATTTTTACAAGTAGTTGGGGTTTTATGCATGTGCTTCCACACTTGGGTAAGTTTATTTTTTTTTAAATTTTATTTAAGTAAAAGTTCTCAAGTATAGAAGAGTAATCATCTAGATAAGTTGATAATTTATGATTTATCCTGTTTGCGAAACTTTGTGTAACGGTATTATTATTATTATTTATTTTATTTTATTTTTTGGTGGAACCAGGGATTGAACGCAGACCCTTGTACTTGCCAGACTCTACTGAGCCATCTCCCTGGCTCCTTGTAAAGGTATTTTAAATGCCTCTTAACATCTATCTGTACTTAATCTGGGGTCTTTGAGCCTGGGTATCTCAATGATTTAGTGTGTATCAACATGCCTGATAAGAGAAAAAAGTGCATTGGAGAAACTCCAAGGAGAGATACCAACTAATACAACTATTCTGAAGTTGGGGAGGCAGTCATGCCCCCATAGGGAAAATCAATCTGAAAGACAACTCTTGATACAAATATATCTATCTGGGTTATTGAAAAAGCAGGGCCAGCACTAGTCTGCACTCCCTGCCACCCCACCTCCATCAAATGCATGAGGTTCTGCTAGCCCACGGGAAGGGATAGTGAGTGCTGCAGAGGCCTGCACCTGCTCGAAGGATAGGCTCCCAATGGAATTGCCCTCCACCCAGAAGAGGAAGCCCAGGGGTGGGAGTAAACTGGGGTTGGGGCTCCTGGAAAACTGCAATTGGAAGTCAGAAACTTACTTCTGTTTCCCATCTTGCAAGATGGCAGGTGAAAAACTGAGAAGCCAGGCACAAAAGAGAAGAAACCCAAAGCTTCTGCTAGTGGTACTGGTAAAAAGGGTAAAGTGAAGAAGGCAAAAGAAGTTCATAAAGGGAAAGCCCCACTGCAGCCAAAATCTTGTCCTGGATAGAGGAATTGGTAGATACTCCTGATCTGCTATGTATTCCAGAAAGGCTTTGTATAAGAGAGAGTACACAGCTGCTAAATCAAAAGTTGAGAAGAAAAAGAAGAAAGTTCTTGCCACAATCACAAAACCAGTCAGTAAGTACAAGGATGGAGGTAGCCAAATGGTTAAGCTTTGAAAAATGCCTAGATACTACCCTACTGAAGATGTGCCCCGAAAGTTCTTGAGCCATGGCAAGAAACTCTTCAGTCAGCATTTGAGGAAACTTCAAGCTAGCACCATTCCTGGCACCATCTTGATCATCCTCACCGGGTGTCACAGAGGCAAGAGAGTGGTCTTCCTGAAGCAGTTGGCCAGTGGCTTGCTACTTGTGACTGGGCCTCTTAGCCTTAATCATGTTCCTCTGAAGAACCCACACCAGAAATTTGTCATTGCCACCTCTACGAAAATTGACATCAGCAAAGCAAGTATCCCCACACACCTTACTGATGGTTTGCTTCAAGAAGTTGCTGTGGAAACCCAGACACTAGGAGAAGTGAGATCTTCGACACCAAGAAGGATATCAGATTTCAGAGCAGCGCAAGGTGGATCAGAAAGCGGTAGACACACAGATTTTAGGAAAAATCAAAGCTGTTCCTCAGCTCCAGGGCTACCTGCAATCCGGTTTTGCTCTGACAAATGGAATTTATCCTCATAAATTAGTGTTCTAAATTTCTTACTAAAAACCTAATTAAATAACTAATACATTTAAAAAAGAAAAAGAAAACTGGAATCAGTGAAAAGGAGAGACAGCAATATAAAACACAAAATCTCTCCTGTCATCCTCCCAAGCACTAAGGAACAGTGTGTCCCCATACCATCCTACCTACTAACCACTGTCAAAGAGGAAAAACCCCAGCTCTAGTCAAAAAGGCTGTTACTGTGACCTGTAGGCAGGAATTTCCTGTTCTTCCCAAATAAACTGGTCAGGTCTTGGGACAGAGACAAAGGTCTGCTGTTGGCTGTCCCAAGTCATAGCTTGCAATCAGGAGGTTGGATCCAGAGAGTCTGACAGTCCTTATGACCCAGTGAGGCAGTAAAGTAGCCTATAGGTGGGGGAAAACCAACTTGGCAGCCCGAAAGCATACTAGGACTACAGACAGTCAAATGGAAACTGTGTTTACATTGACTTTGGTATAGAGGTAGAGAGCTTTTTCCCTGCTTGTTTGTCCTGGTTTTACTCTTTAGATTTGTTTTCCAGGGCTGGCGAGATAGCTCAGTTTGCTTAGGCAAGCTTAGGCAGGTGCAAGGGACCATGGTTTGATCCCCAGCACCACATACCATGCCAGCCCTGCCCTCAGGTGAGCTGACCCTATTCTCCCCATCCCCCCCAAAAAAGGCAAAGATTTGTTTTCCTTTGGTTCTTCTTATCAGGATTATTTTTTTGTTTTGTTATTTTGATGTTTTAATTTTTTTTTTGTTGTTGTTCTGTTCTCCCTTAATCTTTAGCTTTTCTCTTTTAACTTTCTTTCCTCCCTATTTTTTCTTTGTTCTTTCT
>PVKA01014843.1:0-51443 GCA_004027165.1 Ctenomys sociabilis | reverse complement strand
AAGGGAAGGGAAGGGAAGAGAAGAGAAGAGAAGAGAAGAGAAGAGAAGAGAAGAGAAGAGAAGAGAAGAGAAGAGAAGAGAAGAGAAGAGAAGAGAAGAGAAGAGAAGAGAAGAGAAGAGAAGAGAAGAGAAGAGAAGAGAAGAGAAGAGAAGAGAAGAGAAAAAATGTGGAACAACTTTCACATGAGACTGAGGTCAAAACACTGAATCTGAACCTCCAATTCAAACTGATTGTTCCAGCCAACACATAAACTCCTAAAATATGCCTGTGTAAATGAAACATTTTCATAAATGCCTGAATGAATGGCATGGCTATAATAAGCATCTTCTCTAGACTAGATTACACCATCATACCAAGTTAGAGTCCTAATTATCTGATTTTCCTGGCAACAACTGGCTGAGTGCACTTGTACTAAAATATATTTAATTTGGTTTTATATAGCACCTTTTAGTACACATTGTGCCTTATTTCAAAATCCTTTAATGAGCAATGAATTAGGTACTAGCAGAACCATGACTCTTCAGATGAACAGAAGAGGCTGAGCAATAGCTTCAACTGAAGAATTAGAGCTTGTGTGGAAGCTTCAGTTCTGTTCTCTGCAAGCCAGATTGTACCTACCTCCCCTGCATGTGACCATACAAAGCCAACTCAGTGGCCAAGGACACAGGATACTGGAGGAAGAAGAACCAGTGCACCCAGTGGTGAGGGTCCCGCTAAAGCAAATGAATTCACCTTCTGGCCACGAGAAAACATGTAGCCTGGAGGCAGAAGTGGGCTGGAGACAGCCACGGTTATATCCCTGTGAGTAAGCAGCATCAGGGGCCCAGTAACTAGCTGAAATGTATGCCCAGCATGGCTTGAGTATGGTCTGAGGAAGTTTCACCACTGATTTTAGGAAATTTAGAAAAATAGGGACTGGGACACAGACCCACATTCCCAAGCCCAGCAGCATGATTCCTCACAGCCCCTAGGAGCCTGAATACATTTAGGGTGATGGTCTATCCCAGTTTGTCAGGGAGAGAAGGTCTATAGGATTTTCAGTGTTAAAGGTGGGAAAGTTCTAGACAAACAGGAAGCCGCTGGTCAGTATAGGCATATCTAGAGAAGTTCCTCATGGGTGCTCAGGTCCCCTGTGTCTGCTCATTCAATAAGATCCCAAATGACTGTTTTTTGATCCCAAGCTGCTCATGAAACATTCAATGAGGATTGCAATAATTTTCATTTAAGCAGCACTTTGGTTGATACATACAACAAGGACCCTTTTCCTAGAGGAACTAAGGGAAGCAGCAAATATGTTGTTGACAAAAAGAAGTTAGCCCTCCTTGAGCAGACCCCCAGGCCAGGCAGAACTGACCCCTCTCAGTGGGCACAAATGATCTCACAGTGGGAGAGGGAGGCTGGAAGGCATGAGAACTGGACGTGTCCTGGCTGCCTATGAGGCTAATCAGACTAAATATTCTGTGGTGTCCACTACAAACTTAACAAGGCAGCTAGCCAAAGACAAAGCAGAGGGGTGATGTGATGCCTTGAGGTGGTGAGCCAAACTCTGTATAGGAGGCTCAGATACCCAGTGTGGCTGGACACCCAGTGACCCATCTTGCTCAAACCGCCTTCGTGTCAAAAGGACTCTTTGGAATCAATGGAACCAGGCCAGAAAACTGTCATTACATTCAAAACACATCATCGTCTTTTGTCAGTAAATAACATTGGACCCATTATTAACATAAGACAACTGCAGCTAGAAATGACATGCCCAGTGTCATTTGGATAATAATGAATAAAACTAAGAACACCCCATTCCAGAGCCCAGGACTTTCCAGTTGTACCCACCAACCACTCAAACATGGTCCATTTTAAAGACTACACCTATTTTCTAAGGATCTTCTGTTTAAAATATCACTAAGCTGAATACCACCTTTAGACTTATCTCAAAGTCTGCCCAACATCTACCGAGGGACTGAACCTCTCCTGTTCACATCACATCACCTATGCTTTCTCATCTCAGCTCTGCCCTTCCCATATGAGTGACCTTTAGAAAATTTCATGCTCTTCCTGGACTTTACTTTCCCATCTGTTATTCCAAAATAGAAATAATAACTTTTTTTTTGCTGGCTCACAATGCTTTATGGGTGTTGCTGGGAAGGTAAGTGGAGCTGGGGGTCGAACCGCGATCCCCTATAGACTGGGTTTGACCAAGCAGGTGCTTAAACAACTGAGCTAACCCATAAGCTCTCTAACAAGTTTTTCATAGAGTTGTCATAAGACTAAAATATGGTAGGTTGAAAATAAAGATTGGAAGAGGCCCTATCACATACTAAATGTCCAAAATATATAAATTGTTCATCTATTTTTGCAGCAAAAACATGTTAAATGACTGTTGGGCTTACAATATTATATTTTGGACACAGATGGGTATAACTTCCATAGAAAGAAAGAGAGACAGAGAGATAGAGACAGAGAGAGACAGAGAGAGACAGAGAGGCACAGACAGAGAGAATCTGTTTTGTTTTCCACCTGCAGTTTGTTCTCAGCTTCAATGAGCATGAAATAAATTCAACGTCTTGAGATGCCATGTGGAAAGGTCTAAGAAAATGAACAAAATGTGGTCTCTAGCCTCCAAAAACCTTTCTAGAGTTGCAGCAATGGCATGTTCACTTGGATAATAATGGCAGCTATATAGTCAATGCCTACTACATGCCATGTACCTTATGTTGACTACCTACTGGACTGCTCACAACAATCTCATAATGAATTGCTTCATTCATCAAGTATATACCCAGCGCCTATTGCATGCAAGATACCACATTAGTCATGGGGGACACAGATACGAATAACAGTTTCTCTTTGTCTTTACTGAGTTTATGTTCTACTGTAGTACTCAAATATGGTGCTATTCTATAGGAATCAATGTTAACACTCTTTGACAAAGAGGGCTCACAGGTATTTAATAACACCCAAGGGAAATAGCCAGGACATAGCCAGACATCTGAATTCAAACTCAGATGAGCTCTATTTCAGAGCTTATAACTCTCCCCCACAATACAGTGCTTAGAGCCTATCAGACTAATTAGAGAAAAAGTCAAATAACAGAAAGGAATGGGTAGGGACATAAAGAAACTGTGGTTGAAAGCGAGATCGGAAAAGGAAGTGATTAAATTTGATTTCAATTGACTGAAAAGGTTTTAGAAAGCACTTGTACTTTTGACTTTAAAATAATTCAGATTTCTACAGCCAAATAAGAAGGTTTTTCTAAGAAGGAAGAATAGGATTTATGAAACAATAGAGGACAGAAAGGAATACAGGGTCATAGAATAGGAGGAGTCCATTGGGTCTGAAGTATCCCACTGGGCATAGAGAAGATAAAGTTAAAGCCTGGCCAAGCTGCAGCACTGTGGATACCACCACAAAGTAGGTGGATTGACTGCCAGGAATTTGCACAAGGAATTTTAGAAGAAGCAGGTGGCATAAAAAGGGAATGAACAGTGCCATTTTCTCCTCCCTTTTTTTTTTTTGCATTTGGACCTTTGAGAACATCTCTTGTTCAAACTACCCTTCCCTCCATGATGGGTGAACTTACTTCTACCCACCAGTATATTTTCCTGGCCCTGCCTCCTTGCAGAGGAGAGATACCTATTTAGGCTGTTATGAAGTTATTAATTTTCCCTCACTGACATCACACAAATATCCCTATCTACCATATCTAGAAAATATAGGTGAATGCCGGTTTTTTCTGGGGGTGTTCACAATAGCATCACATCATCAAATGGATCAGACAAGCACACCCTAAAGCCACAAGTGTCGTGAAGAAGTGGCCCAAATGCCCAGTGTCCACTCCTCATGCATTGCCTCCTTTCCCCTAATCTGTACCTGTGGCCTCATGGAGATTTCCTTACCATTATTAGACAGGGGAAAATTAAAATTGGGGAATTGGACTGATTTGCAGATAGTTCTGCACAACACAGAGTTTCCACCCAAAAGTCGATAGCTGCATCATCTTTCTAGTGAAATCATAAGGATATTAAGGAAATGAAATCCTCCCAACAGATAGAAATCCAAACATTGATCCTAGTTGCTCACTTTGCTTAGAAGGAAATATAGGCAGATAGTGAAGTATATACCAATGGGCTGTGGCCAGATGTTTGGTTTAATGGACTGGAAAGAACAGGATCAGAAAATTAGTGATGAGAAAATTTAAGGACGTACAAGTGTAGATCTCACCAAGTGGACCAAAAAATGAAGACATTTGAGCCATGTGAATGCTCTTCAAGGCTAAGCTCAACAAAAGGGTTATTTTTTTTATTTTATTGGTATATATTAGTTATATATGGTGCTAACATTCATCATTAGAGATTAGATATTTGTACCCGTACATGATATATCTTGCTTCTTCTCTTTTTTTCCATTTCTCTCCCTTCCCTTCAGCTCCTCTTCCCCTCTTTATTTGCAAAAGCTTTGTTTTCATTTGTTCTTTCTGTTCTTTTTGTTCTTGTTCTTTTTTCTTATCCCCCTTCCTTTGTTCCCCGCCCCAACTGAACATTTGTACAGAAGAGATTTTAGCACTTAAAAAAACATAGGACGACCTGTTGTGTGCATGCCAGTCAGCCTCTTCCCTCGGCTACCTTGCCATCACTGAATGGTCTCATGGACAAAGTGGTCATGGGGGTAAGGGAGGAAGCAGTGTATGAGCGTAATATAGGCTTCCACCTACCAAGGGCGAATGATCTCCTACGGTCACCACAGAGTGCCCACCCTGCCAACAGCAGAGACCAACACCGAGTCCCCAGTACGGGACTGTGCCCTAGAGTAGCCTGCCAGCCATCTGGTGGGAGGATTACAGTGCATTGTTTCTATACTGAAAATGACAGCATTGTCCTCTAGATAGGGTAGATACTCTAGATACAGAATGGCCTTCTTTTTGTGCAATGCTTCTGCCAAAACCAACATTCACCCACCACTATGGTACTCCACACATCACTGTTTCTGAGAAAGGAACTCTGTTCAGATCAAATTAAATGTGACAATGAATGATTTTGGATAAAATTATCATTTAAATTGTTAAGACTTACTAAAGCACTTAGACCCTATAATACGTGGAGGTCTCAACCAATCAGCTTTGAGCAGACCTAAAAGGCCAGCCCTCTCCTGGGAAGAAGCAATCCTTCCTCCTGGATGGCTTTCCACCTGAGACCCTGGGTTTCTCCTGAATTTGTAACAGAATGAAGGCATCAGTTCCCAGATTCCAAGACTGCCCTCTCTCAGAGTAGAACACCATCAGCTCTCCTGGTCTTCAGGTCTTCAGGTCTTCAGGTCTTCAGACTAAAACTAAATTACTCACTGATATGCACATCCCGTTGTTTCCCTTTCTCTGGATAGCTCTGACTAACACAGCCACTAAATGTATGTGCCACCCTGGTACAGTATGTCCCTTTTGCTCCCCACATTTTCACTGACATTTAAAGGATAACCTGATTGGTTACATACACAGATGCTTGAGTGCATAAATGAATCAGTTAAGTTATTTGCTGAAAGAGAGCATACAATCACCAGTGTTTTGCCACCCACCACAGATACTAAGTTATTGTTGATCTCTTTGGTTGGAGAGAAGCAATTGCCAAAATGATTTAGTGCCTTCAGGAATTCCTCTAATAATCAACTGTGGCCTACTCTGCTCTGGCTGCACAAACATGAAACTTCTTCAAAAGACCATGAATAATTCACCTTGTTCCAAATTCAGTAATATTTTAAATGAATTTATGCATGGAAATAGGTTTATTTGAGTTACTACTGTAAAGGGGGAAAGTGAAGAGGAAAACTAAGAATCAACAAAAAGGTATTCATTAGGAAGGGGTTTAGGTGGAAGAATGAAAATTGTTACCAAACGTGCCCCATTTCAGAAAATTCTCTAAATCACAGCAATGGGGAGGAAATAAGAAGGAAACAGTGGATTAAAGAAAATGAAACCATCATGGAAATGAGGGCTGTGTGTGCTAAAGCACCGTGGTGTCACACAGGTATCATTCCTGGAGGGGAAGCAGAGAAACTGGGACAGAAAAGGAAAACCTGTGAGATGAAATTTAAGAAAACTTTCCAGAAATGAAAGGCAACTTGAATCTACAGACAGAGACAGCACACTGTAGACCAAGAAAAATGATATTGAGTGATCAATACTGAGACACATGTTAGTAAAGTCATCGATCCTCCAGAAGAAGAAAGAACCCTTTGGGGATCTGGGAGAAGATCTGTCAGCTGTAAGAACCACTCGATGTGAAAAAACAATGAAGCATTCAGGCCTCAGTGCCACAGAGAGCCATCCCAAATCTTCAGGGAAGGATGTGCTAACCCAAGAGCTTCTTATCCAGCCAAACAAGAATTCAATTATTAAAGGAAACAAACATTGAAAAACTCTTAGAGAGGAGACCCACAAGCCTTTCCTATAGAACAGGGTACATGGCATAGTTCCTTCCTATCCCAGGAAACATCAAGTTATAGTATTTCATCTGGTTTCCCTTCTGCACCATGCACTCATTTGTCCAATCAAAACAATCAAAAGATGATGTCCAATCCTTCCAATCAACCCAGCTCAGGCCAAAGGCAACTGGGCTGTCATTTGTTCATCCAATTATTCAAATGCCCAGCACTGTCCCACAGTCAAACCAATGGCAATGGGTAATTTAGGAATTATAGTAAGTTTTGATATTAGGTTTATTAGCTGACCCTATTGTATTTTCTTAACCATCTTGTCTTAATACTATATAGACTTTGAGCTACCTAGAGCCAAAGAAGTTGAAGTACTCAACTGCTCTGCTACTAGATGAAGAAAAGTTTATCCAATACTATCAATATGGAACTATCAAAAATAAAAACAATAATTTGGTCTGCAACTTATGTCTGAGATAGGGTGAAATTATGAAAAAAAGACAAGTAGAAAACCATTAATTCAGATATTGGAAGAAATAAACACAAATGCTGCACTGTTTTTATAGATTATGATCTCAGTAAGAATATTGAAATCTAGAGCAATTGTGTGTATGGTGGTGCATGCTTGTAATCCCAGCACTGGGGAGGCTGAGGCAGGAGGATCCTTGCAATTTTAAGACCAGCCTGAGCTGCAAAGTGAGCTCATGGCCAGGCTGAACTGCATAGTAAGACCCAGTCTCAAAAAGACAAATGAACAACAACAACAAAAAAAAAAAATCACAGTTCCTCACTAGATAAATTATGAACAGAAGGCAAAGCATTTGTCCTTATCATCTGTAGAATTTTCATGAAGAAGATCTTACCCAGTGAATTTCACTATATATCAATATGTAAAGTGGAATGACAATCTTTTGGTTAAAAAAAATGTAAGCAAGAGAAATAAATAATTGAAATGTATGCAAAGTATACAGGAGTAAAAAATTTAGGCAAGTTAACATTTTCCCCTTGGTTGAGATGACAATGGAAGACCTCCATATGGAAGTTCTTTTGAGTTCATCCCTTCCTGCGGCGAACCAATGAGTGTGTGTGGGTTCTCCTACATCCTCATGTATCTCCCTTTCTCCTTTGCTTTTAATGTCTGTAGAGTGGTTACCCTAAGCTTGAAATAATGGATCCCAGGAGAGGAAAGAGTGTTAATTCCAGACATTTCATGATATGCTCTCTGGTACCATTAATTAAGCTGTGAGCCAGGGGGTTGCTAGGTGCTACACAGATGCCACATGGGCAGTCTTCCCTGTCACAGCTGCTCTGCAACATTGCTAGGTCTAGGATCAGGGACGAGGATCAGTAAGCAATGGTCAGGAGAGAGTGTATGGAGGGCGGCATCTCAAGGACGTTGGCAGACAACTGCCTCCTGGTCATTTCAGATGTGACAAAAGAGTGGCTGGTACAGAGGGGAAAGGAAATGAAATCCTGTAAAATCAAATCCCTCGAAAAGATGGTCTGACAAAAGCCTTTCTTCAAAGGCATCTTTATGCCAGCCTCTTTCTCTTAGTCAGACGCCCTGCTCATGTGACAGGGAACAAGAGGACCTGAAACAGAATGAATTTAAAGGAAAGCGACCATTTACAGAAGATGAGTCCTGACTTTGGGGCAGCAGAAAGTGTCTGAATACATGAGTGATGCATCTTCTAGCAAACGGCGCAAAACAAATGTTGCAAGAGCTGCTTCCTTCAGTGGTACATCACCCTTTTATGCATGTACGCTGTGTGAACAAGAGGGTTAAAAGTTAAACAGTTGCCTAGGGCTAAGGGAAAGCACCCCACACAGGTAGGAAATGGGCTTCTTGACTTCCAAACTATTACTATATGTCTTTAGCAGGAACTAACAGGCACCAGGGTACAAAAATGTCTTTCCTTAAGGTGCTGGGTATTATGAAATCGGGCTGCTTTAATGTCTGGAATAGCCATCTGACCTTTAATCCAAAGTCATAAATTTATCATTGTCTGAAATTGGTGGATTATCATTCTTATTAAGGCCAGTCTTTCGGATTTAGCATTTACAGAATTCTTAGTCTCTAGTGCATGAAAAGAGACTTAAAATCCACTGGGGTATCCTGCAAAATGGTTGAATAAAAAAGAATTAGCAATTTTGAAACCAGGACATGTTACACTGCCAAGGGTAGTAACAAAGGCAAGACAAAAACAACGCCTGGCGAGATCAAGTGAGTCTATACTTCATAAAATGATAAATACCTAGGAGCCATGTTTGTGTATAATGAATTACAATCCTTTCACATTCACCTTAGTAACATTTTACAGGGGTTGTATTTTACTCCCAACTACCAATTATGTCATCATTCTGGCATTTACCTGGACGTAATGATACACAGCCACCCCATTCTTGTAACATAATTCATTGCTTTAAAGTGTTTGTAAAGTCACACTGCATTCTACATACACATAACGACTTGGATATTGCTATTAAATTTTACAGATTAAAGTTTAGTAAACCTCAAAAATCTGACATGGATGTCCATGTACCTTATTAAGCCTAAAGGAAAAGATGTTCAGCTATTTAAATGTCAATAAATGTGTAGCCCTGTAAAAAGCAGACATTGTACATTCCGATATATAATTCTTCCCTTACCCTTTTAATGGGAGATGGAGATTTAGTTTTTTAACCACTAAAGGCAGGTCATTTCTACTCTGATATAATGTCATCTATTAAAATATGAAAACACACACACACACACACACACACACAGGCAGAGCCTTTCCCACATCATCCTCCCTTCCCTGAGTTCCTTCCCTCGATTCATCAAACTCAGTGAAGAAACCACAACTGTACTGTTGGTTTACATTTATTCATTATAATTTGAACTTGGAAAAATAAAACAAGAATTCAGATCTTTTTATAAGCTTGTGAGGTCACCAAATTTAAATTAAGTCTCTGCCTATAAAGCACATTAATAAAAAGTACTATACAGAGGGAAATTTAATATGAATGGTTAAAATGCATGGAATTCAGATTTTACTGTCAAACAGCTCAATTAAACAAATTGAATTTTTAAGCAACAAAAGGGAATTGAATGGAATTAGAAACAGAATGTGATCCGAAACGTAGACCTTTATGAGCAAGAGTGCCGGCCCCTCCAGCCTCGCGTTTTCTTTATTTGTGGCCGTGGCAGTTAGAGGAGGCTGGCAGGACTGAAATACGAAAGGATAAAATGTTCACAGTGGAAACACAGTTTTTGGCTCCCAATAAATCATCTGTCACTTCATCACAGCCTAGTAGATAATGAGCAATAAAGTTTTCACACTCAGGGAAGGAGGACACAGACACAAGAAATACAGCTAAGGCTGCAGATCAGGGTTTTCCCTAAGTAGAAGGTGCTTTGTATAAGAAATGGCCCCCAGATTTCCTCAGAAGAAGAACCAGCAACTCTACAACAAACAGTTTACTGCACTTAAAAATTAAATTGCATTTATTAGTAACTTTAATGACAACAGAATGTTGAGGTCACTATATTAAATAAAGCAGGATGCTGAACCAGAAATAGCTCAATGTTCAAAATCAACCCACAGTTGCTGGTACAGGGTGGTCTATACAATGAATCACTATAATTTTTACTGGCATTATTTTTAAACATTTATGTACATACACTATTCCCCATTTGGCATTTAAATTATGCTAACATATCTGAGATTAAAAAATAATTTTTACTTGGAAAGGTTTCTATATGTCTCCCCCACCAAACACAAGAAGCATGAGTTTGACCATGTGTGAGCACATGCATGCACACACACACACACACACACACACACACACACACACACACAATCAATTGAAAAAGAAAAAGAAGTTTGAGCTATTGATTCCAAATTCATATGCGGGCCTATTCCACAAATGTGATCCATCTGCATATGTTCTACAAAGGTTTCACCACAATTACCTTGAATTGTTTCTGACTTTTATTCACCCATCTCTGCAACCTGCGCGTGGGTGGGCTATGCCATAACTAGAAACAACTGGACAGAAAATGAACCAGGGAATACAAGGAAGGAAAAAGAAAGAAAAAAACAGACTTGGTGTCACACCAGTTGCCCTGAATAAAACATTTCATAAAAAGTGCGCATTGAAACTGGAACAGGAGAATCTGGGGTGGTAAGATGACCCCCCAGTGCATATCTTTGCTTTACTGGTAGCCAGATGGTGGGACAGCCGTGCTGAGAGTTCTTGCTTCTGCTAGGCTGGGCCTGGTTTTAGGACCCAGGAGGGAGGGACCCACCATCTTGCCTCTTGTTACAGGATTTTCACCACTGGATCTAATTGCACAAAGGTCTCCTGGCTCCAGACCCTTGTTTTCAGAAGTCACATGTTATAACCCAGCAAGGATGGAAGCAGAAGGTCAAGGTGGGTATGCAGCAACTCCCTACATAGGTCCCGTCTATGTCTGAGCCCCCGAACTCATCTTCTCTTTGGAGGTATCCTTCCTTCCCATCACCCTGAGTAGTCCACAGGAGGATAGGAAGGAGCCTTGCCACCTACGGGCACCAGGCTGGACACCTGGAGCACGTGTGACTGATCAGTCCCCAACCCTGCTTCTAAGACTTCCAGTTCTGGGGCAGGTGATATCATAAACTTAGCGGGAAACAAGAAAACAAATTATGTTAAAACCTTAGTCAGGTTGCTGTCTGGTTTGGAGTTTGAATGAACCAAGAGGAGCTCTGTTACTTTACCTTAAAATTGAGAGAGCTCTACCACGTTGCAAGATGTGGCCAAGTGCTACTGCCTGTGGGTTGAAGTCAACAGGAAGACTGCGGGCTGTCAGTGTTTCACACAGACCCAGAGTGGTCTAGGTAAGTACAGAGGTGGCTTTTGGGGAAACTGAAGGAGCATTCCTCAGAGAGGCTCTTTATACCAAGAACTGGGTGTCAATTTATGAAGGGATGAGTAGAAATAAGGCCTAGGTCACAAGGGCTTTAAAACACCCATGGAACCCTAGGTCTCTAATTCTCTTATTTCATTTACATCTGTTCTATAAATGTTGCTCCATCTAACAGAACCTACAAATTTTAATTAGCACTGCTTGATCTTATTAACGTGGTAAAAATATAATCAAACAACAAATTATAGCAATTTGCAATTGAAAGATATTAACTAGTGCTATGTGCTACAGGAAAAATTACACTGATATGTAAATAAATGCAAATTTAAATTTCCTTACTGTATTTTGTGCCTACTTGCTGAGAAAGGCAAGTCACTTAAAATCCTTATTTCTCAGTTGTATTCGTTAAAATAATGCATGTTAATTATATTCCTACATTCCTCTGACAAATAACTGATAAGTTATACAATGTAACTGCTAATAATCCACGCAGCCCACTTTATTATCTTATGAAATTAAAGATTGAACATTGATTATGACTAATAGGGGATTTCATCCAATGAAGACAGCAGTTGAGGAGAAGTATATAAAAAATTAGGTAGCTTGCTTTTGAATAGCTAAAAGGAACTATGTTAATCCATTAATTAACAAAGACAAATACTGTGGGTGAAGATTGTAACATTTGTACTTTTCTAGACCAGGGATGAATTATTTATTTTGACCCTAGCTATATAGTAGAGTGCAAGTAGAGTTTGTTTAGCAACAATAGTAGAAATATATTTGCTACAAGGATGGCCTGGTAAAGCTGCTTGTTAAGGCATGCCATTTGTAAGCAAATTCACATGAAACGTATGCAATGTCTAATACTAAACTACTCCAGCCTCAGACTGAAGGGTGATTTTACAAACGTCCTGCAGCACTCCATCATCCCTTCATTTTAATGTCTTTATTTTATGATTTTGTTGATGAAATACTACTTACCCAGTGCTCAAAATTCCTTTTAGGCTTCAGGCCCTGGCTAGTTGACATGGCAAGCTATATTTTACAGCCATATATTTCAGCTCTCTCTGTCCAAGTTGGAGGACACAGTAGCCAAGATGGTTTTTCATCGTAGAAATATATTTTCATATTTATTTATTGATTTGACTAATGTATCTATTTTTCAATTCACATGCTTATGTTTCAATCCATTAAAGTGATTCATGGTCAAATAATATGTTATTGCAAGTACAAAGAGGAGATAAAAACCAGTGCACATTTGCTATAACACAAAAACAAAAATAATAAAAAAAATTGCATGATTAAATATAGTTTTAATCCCCAAAAGATCAAAACTAAAATGATGTTTTTAATTATTTCATGAAAGCCATAGAATAAAGATTTTTTTAAAAAGTAAGATGCAATTACCTATGAAATAAGTTTCTCAGTAATAAATATTTTGTGGATGTTTCTTAACAAGATTAAGTATGCAATACAGACTTGGCATAAGGCATGAAATTAACAACAAAATAAAAACCAAAGCCAGTTTCAATTATTCAGCAGGGGAGGGCTAAGTAGCGAAGCTGACCAGCTCCAAGATCAAGGTGTTTCTCTCTCAAAGCACCTCACATTGAGCAACTCTGGGTGGTTAAGCCAGCATTAGGATCCTGGCTTCTCAGGACAAGGCCAGCCAGGCACATCTGCCTCCTTCTGTGGCGTGCTCCTGACTACCACTGCACCTGGACATCTCCTTCTGGTTTGTTCCTAAAAGACTCAGCGAGGAAAAGCAATGAGCAAATGCTGTGAGGCTACTGCTTGCTGGCACCTCTCTCCCCAAGGTCTTATAACAACCTTTATTTTCCTACAAAGTTTGCTTTAAGGATTCTAGATTTGTGAAATGACTAAAACAACAGCATATGCAAACGTGTGTTGATATACAGACACTTGTGCACATGTTTGTGGAAATAGTGTGTTATTTCAGGGTACACCACCTCTTTAGTCATCACTTAAATGCAGAGGGTGAATTTGACACAAGGGCATTAACAAATATAAAGCCCCAGACAGCTGAGAACAAGAGCAGAAATGACACGGACCCTCAGAGCAACTACCAGGTGTTGGCCTCAGCAAGGAGCGAGGCTGGTGGGCAATAACCTGTCTTAGAAACAAGAAACTGACAATAAAAAAGCATCTCACTCTGCCAAGAGGAATAGAGAAGACAATTTACAATGAAGGCAAGCAGGGTTTTAAGGTCTGTCTTCAAGGGAAACCAGAGTTCAGAAAAGAGATGGGAAAATGCTTCAAGGCAGAGCATCTGGAGCTATGAAGTCCTGGAATCTGAGGAGGGTGTGACCTCCACTCAGACTGGCCTGACCAGCTGAGGGCAGAGCTAAGGTGCTTAGCCCCTCAGTCAACATTCAAAGGTTGTCTACGAACGTCTGCCACTCACCAGGCATTGTGCTGTGGAGTCAGTCTGTTAGTCTTTTCTCTTTCCTGAATGTTTCCTGTAGAATTGGTCAGATCTCAGATGCCTTTCAAAGAAATGTGGAAATAATGAAATTATTACCAGTGGCACAGAGAAGGCCTGTGTCTCATTAGTGCCATCACATGGGGCACTCTCTGATCTTGGCTCTCATCTCAGCAGCCTACCCCAGGAGAAATACAGTAAGTGTGGAAGTCTGGACCGACTATGGGTCGCTGTCCTAAGCAAGGTACACCTGAAATGGAGGTCAGGCCAGGAGGGTGTCCTCTAACCAGCTAAAAGTTTCCTCCACACAGGACTAGTGAGCTTGTGCGTGGAAGACGAAACATTGTGAAAGAAGCTCACACCCTTTTGGTATTTGACCACATCAGAATTAGAAAGCACTTGAAAAATTTACACAGGAACTTGGGAGGCACATGGGACATTCTTTCCAAATGGATGCTCGAAGCTTGTGCTCGGCCTTCCCTGTTTGCTCTCAGCCAAAGCAACCTTTCTCCTCTGGTCTTCTGCAGAACCAAGAAATGTCACTACACTCCTTAATCCTTTCCTTGGACCATAAATCCTTAGGCTGCTGTCTTGTTATGCGCAGGATGCAGGCGCCCAGTGAAGTTTTCTGTATTAAAGCCTGAACGAGGGGCCCTGCCACTTGGAATTCAACCTGGAATCTGCAGACTGCAGCGACTCAAGAATAAATAAATCAGAGAAAAAAACAAAAACATGCATTATTCTCACCACCTAAAACATGTGCTTGACATTCGAGTACACTCTTTCCAAGACAATCCATATCCTTAGTAGGAATTGAACCCTGGTCCTAGGCAAGGATCTTACCATCGAGCTACATCCTCAGTTCAGACTTCAGACTGTTTAAATTAATATTTGGATCAACCCATTCAGACTGTTTTACACTAAATATTTTATATCATACTTCTCCTAACTTCTTCCCACAATGTTTAATGATTGTCTAGTTTTCATGCTCTGAATAAGTCATAAATACAGCACTGTTTACATGCTTTTCCATCACCAGATGTATTGCAATGAAAATCTCAGAGGCTATCTTTGTTAACATCTATAACTGTTTCCAGAAAATTAAGCTTAGAATTTTAAATAGCATGATGTCATTAACCAGACAGGTTGTATCAACATTTCTTCTTCAACTGTGCCTTTCTTATACCCTTCCAACAGCATATATCATCCTTAAAATACTATTATAAGCGAGAAAGAATTACATATATCTAATTTCATTAGTAAAGAAATACTTTATTGTATTTGCCCCAGCGGCCAGTGTTTGATACCCGGCATGCTTTGCTGGCCCCGCCCCCAGGGTGCGCTGAGCTGGCATTTGAGACTGGGCATGGTGACATGCGCCTGTAATTCCAGCATTTAGGAGGCTGTAAACAGGAGAATCACTCGGAGTCCGATCCATGTTGTGAGACCCTGAACAGCCTGTAGACCCTGTCCTAAATACAGAAGAAAATAGAAATGCCGAATAGCGCCGCTGGTGTAGTGATATCATACAAGACTCCCATGGTATTTGTACTTTACTACTAACCAAGTTTAAAGAATTCTATGTTTATCATCCATTTATGATTTTTTCTTTTATTCACTTGGCCTTCTAAATCTTATGCTTAAATTTTCATGCTTTAACTTTCTACTTAATATTCATTTGTTTGTTATCGTTTTTAGCTAAGAGAAATACAAATAAAACTAATGTTGATCATAATCTCATCTTGATAATCTCTTTTGACATTTTTTCCTCAAAAAGTACATGTATAAAATTAAAAAATTCAGTAGCATCTCTCTCTTCTCATCCTCAGACCAAGCCCAGGTCCTCTTCTCAAACATAGTCACTAAAACTAGATTCCTACCATAAAAACATAAACATGCACAAACACACCCACACACACAAACACACACACACAAACTCCTTACATTGCTTTCATAGTCAATAACAGCAATTTTTCCATGTAACCACATGGTGTATTCTTTACCTTGATTTTGTAGAATATGCTCTTGTGAGGCTATAATTTATTCAGACATTCTCATGATGGCAACATTGATTATCTTTATTTTCATTCTAATAGTGATCCAAATAAAAATAGCGCTGTGTGTGTGTGTGTGTGTGTGTCTGTCTGTCTTATGTCTGTCCATCTGTCTATCTGTAAAGAGAGGAAGAGGTTTTTATGAGTATAGGAATACTTGCATTTCCACTTAATATTTCCCCTAGTGATTTGAATTCCATATATATGACAAATGTTAATACTTAATCTGTAAGTTGCAAGCATTGTGTCATAACTTACCTTTTACACTGTAACTTTTTAAACTTTTAAGTGTAAATTTTAATCAATTCAAATCAACATACTTTTTTCCCTCCAGGTGATGCCACACTTAGAAAAGGTTAGGCCACAGGACAGTTTTATGTAGATATTTCTCAGTACTCATGCAAATCCATTCTTAAGCTTAAATATTAATTTCTTTATTTTCAATCTGATTATAAAGTAGAGATCTAACTTTTTTTTTTCAAATTTCATAACTTCTTGGCCCAAACTATCCACTATCTAAATAATCCATCCTTTTCTCACTACTTTAAAATGCCATCTTTATCAGGTACTAAATTATTTACATCTCTTTCTGAAATTTCTTCTCTGTTCTATTGATCCATTTATCTCCACATGAAGAGGACATTGTTTTAATCACTCTAGTATTTTAATATCTAGTAGGTCAAGTCCTCTCTCATTATTCTTATTTTTTTTTCAAAATTTCCTTGGCTCTTCTTGCCCATTTATTTTTCCAGATGAACTTTAACAACATTTTGCTAAGTTCCACCCCAGATCCCATGGGAACTAGAATTGGATATTCATTGAATTTGTAGATGAATTAGGCAAAAGTTGACATCTGTGCTACTAAATCTCCTACAGGAACATTTTTCTTTATGTTCATTTAAGTCTTTTTTTTTCTGTCCCTTGGCAAAGTTTTACATTTTTTAATACTTTTCCAAGACATTTTGTAAGTTTATTTAGAGTTATTTTTTATTCCTGTTGCTATTGTAAAAAAAGAAAAAGAAAAACCTTTGCCACTATGCTTCCTCTTGTCTTGTGTTGAAAAACCAACTGTCTTCTGCACATCAGTTTAATTTAGCTAAAATTATTAAACACTTATTAAAAATTTGGAATTAACATCATTTAAAAAATTATCTATAAGTATCATAGTAGTTCTAATATGCTTTCACTTGACTCCTGCAAATTTTTCAAATATAGTTACATCAACCACAACATTGTTAATTTTATCTCTTTTGTTCCAGAATATATGTGTCATTTTTCTTTTTTTTTTTTTTTTTAATTCATGAAAACTTACAGAATAGCCCTTCCCCATAGTTATAGTGTTCCATCTTGTCTTATTTGCAGTTGTAGAGGACAGGGCATGCGGGCAGCTGGAAGGTGAAGAGCGGATGATCTCCAAAACCAGTGGTATCTGTATTCCACAGACAGATACTTTTTCCTTGTTATAATTAGGAAAAATCATTGTGAAGTTTTAGCAAATAACTTTACAGCACCAAACAAAATACATGCTCATGTGGGTTTTCTCCTGTGTCCAACCGATGTGACAAATACTACTGGTTTTATGCTGACCCTCTCTTCCATACTGGGAAGGGCATGACGTCAGTATGAATCCTGCTCAAGTTTGGAAAATGAATTCAGGAATACTTGAGTTTGGGTTTCAGCTCTGCTCCTTCTCAGTCCCGATTGAATAGGCTTTGTCCTTTCCTTCTCCGCACCACAGGACTGTAAAGAGTGAAACAAGGTTCATATAAAGAAATACTTATGCAAGCCCAGGATTAGAAATACCAGTGTTCAACGTTTTAACACCCTGTTTCTTTCAGTGCAGCTGTATTAAGATTGAATTTTCATATCTATTTTCATGGGTAAAATTATATATTTTTTATCATTTCTCAATGTTAAGAACTGATATTATTGAATAAGTTGAAAAGATTCCTTCCTTTTCTATACTCAGAAATAGTTTGTACAGAGTAGGCACTATTGTAGTTTAATTAGTAAACATCAGAGCTCTTGTAGCAGAATGAAAACATTAATTGTCAATGCATTCTACTTAACTCTAACCACAAGACATACAGAAGATGAATGTTCAGTAATGCCCCATCGGGGTTGGGGAGATATCTCAGTGGCCTAAGCACCTCCCTGGCAAGTACAAGGACCCAGGTTCAATCCCCAGTACCACATACTGTGCCAGCCACCAAAACCAAGCATGGTGGTGCCTGTAATTCCAGTGCTGGAGAGGGTGAGACAGAAGGATCACTACAATTCCCAGCTGCATAGTGAGACTCAATGCCAAATAAATAAACAAATGAAAGACAAAATAAATAAATAAATAAAAATAATGCTTTATTCTTATCTCTTAATAAATGGTGAGAATCAGCTCCCTAAAAATGCTTCATTATGAGTGATCTCAAATCAGTTATTGATACTTATAAGGGCAAGCAGATATTTATTATTGCAATAATACTAAATAAAATTTCATATAGATCATTAAGGGGGCTTTGAAATTTTTTTCCCTAAAACCTTTAGATAAAAAATATTTGTTAGATTTCTAAAGTAATAACGGTATATTTTTTAAAAAATAATTTCACCAACCCAAATATAATAAAAGACAACTTTTCCCAGAAAACACAATAGGACCTATAAAAGAAGACTAGTTCTGAGAACAAAACAAAAAGCCATGTGTTCTGCTCAGGGTAGTCCCTCACTGAAGAGAAAAAAAGCCACAGTTCTTCACACTGAAAGGGGTCGTAGTTGTTGATCAGCAGTCAGATATATTCTTCAGAGTTTCTATCTAAATGCCCTCAGTAGAGAACAGGCATTTTCATTACAGCTTTGAATCTCTGTCCAATGATCTCGGTGGGATTCTCCTATGTCCTGAGTCTTCACTGACCTTGAAAGGCTAGGACCAAAATGTTGGCTGAACTTGCAGCCTTTCTTCTTCTTCAATTTTTGATCTGCTAACTTAGATTGTTAACTCTGAACTTAATCAGTTTTACCTGAGCAATGGTGCTTGTAACCCCATTGGTTGACCATAGTTTTATACCACTTCTTGTCCACCTAAGGGAGTTCCCATGTCTTCACCACCTTAGACCCACCTCACCATGTGGTTTTACTCTATAAAAGTCCCTGGAAAAGCCGGGCGTGGTGGCGCAAGCCTGTAATTCCAGCACTCGGGAGGCTGAGGCAGGAGGATTGTTGTGAGTTCAAGACCAGCCTGAGCTACAAAGTGAGCTTAAGGCCAGCCTGAACTGCAGTGAGACCCTGTCTCAAAAAGACAAATAATAATAATAATAATAATAATAATAATAATAATAATAATAAAATATAAAATAAATAAATAAATAAAAGTCCCTGGAACAGACAACTTCCTGGGGAACTACCGTCTCGGGCCCCCCTCCTGTCCCTCTCTCAGACAGGAGCTTTCTTTCCCTCAATAAATCTATTCTGCTCATAAAAAAAAGAAAAGTCACAGTTCATAGCCACCAGCCATAGTTTTAGGTAAGCCTCAGGTAAATTTCATCTAAGTAACTTGACTTTGGCAAACTAGAATGAAAACTATTTATTACCTTAGCTATAAACCAATTTGAAAATCTACAGTCACCATTTGGCCTTCCCAGTAGATGTTTCAGTCTTAGTAGAGTTCATTGCCATCTGAGCAGTGGGACAGGAATTCTGGGAAAACCGTTCAGGCTCTGAAGCAAATCCCTCTTACTTACCTGTGTGCTATTGGGCAAAACCTCACACAGGAAGGGCAGAACTCTCAGGACAGCAAGTTAGGCATGCCTTAAAGCTGTTGGCATATAGGAGTTTGGCTTTGATAAACCGGGATGCCTTTATGGAGAGAAACTGAGAAGAGATGTAAGGCCTTTGCCTGAGCCAGGCCAGATCACTCTGCCCAGGCACTTGCCCAACTTCTGTAGTAGGCACTGCCACAGCAGAAGAAAGAGGGACACATGGTCCTCATTCTTCCTGCTTCTGGTGTGTGTCTGGTTTTTAGGTCAGATGATGCTGAATGACTCCCTCAAACAAAGAAAAGACTTCAGTATTCAACACACCTCTTTCTTAGTCTGTGTTCACAGGACCACAGAAAAGGGTAGAGAGGCAAAGACTTTCACTTTATGGAGGAAGCATCCCAGCTGCTTTGGCTGAAACACAACAGGGCAAGCTGTACCCACATAAAGCATACCTGTGAACTCAAGGGGAAGAAAGTGAAGGCTCTGAAGGTTGCATGTCTCTCTCCTGGCTTCTGGTGATTGTCACCAGTCCTTGGCTCTCCCTGGCTGATGAATGCATCACTCGGGCCTCTCCCTTCACTTCTGGGTGGCATTTCTTCCTGTGCGTCTCCTCATGCCTCTTCTCCTCTTCTTCTAGACTGAAGGCCACTCCTACTCCATTTGACCTCATTTTAACTAATTACCTCTGCCAAGACTATTTCTAAATAAGATCACATTCTGAGGTTCCAGAAGCCCTGAAATTTTAGGAAGACACTGTTTCCCACAGCACAATAGGGCTCTGACCTTGATTTTTAACCTGGTGCTCTCAGTGCACCCAACCTATGCCCAAGCAGAGCGACACCACAGAATTATATGTGGGTGATTGATTTTCACTGACTATCTTATCTTTGCTCATGGGATATTGAGACCCAGCACAAAAGACATGCAGGTATAGCCAGGGGCTGGGCTTTTACTATTTAAATTGTCAGAAAGCATGTATGAAAAGCAGCAAAAGATTGCAGGTTTGTGGAGAGCCCTGAATTAACACAGGCCTCAGAAAGAGTTAAACTCAGAAAGCAAAGGCTACAGAGTCAGTGAAGCTACAAATGCTAGGGGACTGTGCAGTGTTCAGCCTTGCAAGATCCTTTCTGAGCACAAGGCAGGCAAACGCTGGCATGGAAAGGACCCCCAAATGAGCCAGGAAGTCCCTCACTCCATCATGAGGAATTGTTCTCTGGAGTGGGGACCAGCAGGGACGTGTTGGAAGCACTAACCATATGTGCAGGAGAAGGGTCTAATTTGTCCCTCTTGAAATTTTGCCTTTCTCCTGAAAGGATAGTTAATGTAAAGTCATTTGTTTCACAGGTGAAGCCTTTTTCTGAGGGTTTAATCTATCACCCTAGGTTGCCTGAACAATTAGAAATTGTCATCAAAGAAAAATGTCACAGTTCATGTAAATAACTGTTTACCTAAAGGAATGGGAACCCACCAGAGTCAGCACACTTTAATGAAGCATGACGGTGGGGAGAAAGCCAGGGCCGGGCTGCATCTGCTCACACTGACACTGCTTATGGTAAAAATTGGCCAAAACAACTATTATTTGTTTTTTTCTTGTCAGAAATAATGTAGCTTGAAAATTTTCAACAGGCAACATGAGCCCAGGCCATTTGTTACTTCTAATGGCCTAATTGTTCTCCTGGCAGATATAAAAAAAATGGGGCACTTGTGTCATTTACCTAAATTTCTAATTAATGCAATGGCAAAAGAGAAATTGGAGCAGAAAAAAAAAAGAAAGTTAGAAAACATCTCTGTTAGGCATTATGTAATCTGTCTTTGTTAACTTTCTCGCTATTTTCCTCCAAAGAAGTATTTGGGATCACAGGCTAGATGGTGCACTCTTTTGAAGGAGGAGGGAAGGAGAGAAAGAGCTATCACTGGCTCAGATCCTCAGGAATGGGGCACTGCTTTCCTTTTGAGCCACAAAATATCCTGTTACCCCAAAAGGTGAGTTACAGCATGCTGTCATTTCCTGAGACATGTGCCTTTAAACATCGTCAGATAGAAGAGACACTGAGCCACATCTCTGTGGCTCCTGCACACCCCTCAGGCTTAGATTGCAATCTCCAAATCTGCAATTAGACTCCTAACTTGAACCCTCTGGCATAAAATAAACCACTTGATAGTTGCAAATTCTTGGAATCATGCATAGTTGTAAAACAACCCTCCTAACCACGGGAGTCCTGACACTGCCTCCCTCGCTGGATGCCTGGTGATGTTTCTCTCAGAGTTCACAACCATTCCTTTGAAAACTGAGGTAAAGACACATTCCTGAAATACAGTGACAGGCCAGAACTAACCTAAGTGAGATTAAATTAATGCAAAGTAGCATGTTCTCCTATGTGTTCCTTAGAATAACAATTTCGCGAGATACTTGGTAGAAAACATTTCTATTAATTTGGGGTAGCATAACTACTATCCTTCTTAGAAACAATGTCCATTTGTATATAGAAGGATCTGAGAAGTTTTTTAGTAAAAAAATTTTTTAAAATATTTAATTCACCATTTTCCAAATGTACTTGCCCTTAAAATCCTTAGTTTTTCCTTTAAAAAAATCAAATCTTGCAATAAAAAAAAATAAAATCTGGAGGCTAACCATGAGAATGAGGTAGTTACCATCTTGTGAAGCCATCCATTTTAATGGCAATGACAATAATTGGATTAAGCGAGATGGTGTGTCTAATAAAAGCTAGTTATTTTGTGTAAAGCAAGGAGGAGAAATTTTCCTTTACATTGAATTAAATGATGTCTTCTGCTGCTTCCTTCACAGCTTACAAATTCAGAGAGCAGAGCTAACCTGAGTGAGAAGGGCCAGCTGACCTCACCGTTGACTCACCCATCCTCCAACCGCTCACCCCAGATTCCCATAAGAGCACATAGGGCAAGGTCTCCCCATCTCTCAGAAGCCAGCACCAGCCTCCCTATCTATCTCGCTTGCAGGAGTCCTTCTAACACAGCATTAAGCACTTTATGGAGAGTCAACCCTACTCACCATGTTTATTTTCTCTCTAGATCCAACTATTTAATTATATTAGAGTTGGTGGATTTTGAGTCCTGATCAATATTTCCAAGATAGCTTTACAGGTAGCACAGTAATGCCACTGAGTCTTGGCCTCAATGTTTCTTTCTCTCTGTTTATTTTAACATATACCCAGGTGCCCATTTATATGATTTTAAATATCACTTATACACTCCTGATGCCCCAATTATGTCCAGCGGATATTTACCTTTAATTTGAGATCTCTAATTGGACAACTCAATTTATATTTTAATGTGCACAGTGAGATTTCTGAATCTCTTGCCACTCGTCCAAATTCTGTAGTCACGGCCTTGTTCTCTTACGCCAATGATAATGGTGTCCAACCTCTTCTGAAGTAGAAAACTATAGTATCCTCCTTAATTGCTTCATCAAACTCAGATGCAATCCATCAATGATGCTGGCAGTCCTACTACTACATCTTTGTGAGCAAATGCAGTTCTCCTGTCCTCTGCCACGCCCCCCTCTTAACACTGTCCGATCTCCCTACCTTTATCACAGTGGTATTCCATCTATCTTCCTTGAGCCATGTGGGCCCCTCTTACCACTTTGCCCAGGAAAAAAGGGAAGGACAGATAAGAGGCTATCATTTCCTTGCATAAAACTCTTTCAAGCAATTACAGTAAATTTAAAATAAAATTTCACCTCTTGAAGGTACTCTTCATACCTATGTGCATATCATCTACTACCTTTTTTTCTTCCTTGTCTAGCTCCGGCCCCCTACAACTTGTTTTTGTGAACCAACCTTCTTCTACTAACAAAACATTTCCTGCTTTACAGCTGCTTCTCGGACTGTTCTGCCTACTCTGAAACCTTGTCTTCTGTTCCCTTCTTCTATTCCTTCGTTGGCTGAGGCCTGACCATCTGCACCTTTGAGTCCCTATTATTTCTATCCTTACTCTTTCATATGCTTCATAGCCACCCTTATGCAGAAATCACTTACTCTTTCTCAGAATGTTTACTTCCATTTGTCACTTTTAAGATTCTAGATACATGCAGATACATTGCTATCCGGGAAGGAAAAAAATCATTTCACATTCTGGTAGGTAGAGTTGGAATCAGCCCACATCACTAGCCCTCTCTTTCTCCTAGTATTGCTGTAATGAAATATCACAAATCAAGTGGGTTGGAAACACAAGTGTATTGCTCAGAGCTCAGGAGACTAGAAATCCAAAATCGATGTATAAGCAGAAGCAGGGTCCTTTTGACTGCTTGAGGACAAAATCCTTCTCTGCCTTACCCTAGCTCATAGGAGTTTGCGGCATTCTTTGGTGACCTGAACCTTATAGTCCCCTCTCTCCATAACCTGGTCATCATTTCCCTGTGCGTCCTCACATCTTCCCTCTTCATACTCTGACTGTATCCAATTTTCCTTTTCTTATAAGTCAGATTAGATCAAGACCCACTCTCATGTCCTTTTTAAACTTGTTACCTCTATAAAGGAGTTGTTTCCAAATAAGGTCCCATTCTGAGGCTGTAATGGTTAGGACCCTGTCAGACCTTCACGCCCAGGATTCCATGCATGTTAGTGTCCTTGCCAGCCCCCTCCACTGCCACATTTACAAATCAGAGCCCATCAGGCCACCGCTCCTTGCTTTCTGTGGCCACTGGAGAATCCATACACTTCATGCTTCTTTATCACCTGAATTTCTGTGGATTTCTAGGATTCTTTCACTATATTCTGTCCTGGCAGAACTTTTTCTAAGTATTTCATTCACCCATTCTACACAATTAACATGAGAAACCATGAACAAAATTCTGCTTTTCTCCTCTGTTTACCGCTGGCAAACACACTTTAGAGCATGAAAGGAAGCAACTGGTTTTTCCATTGGAAGATTAGATTTGTCATATAAGATCAAAGAGAGCCAGAACCTAATTACTGAACTCCAACAAAAATTCTGGAAAAAGATGTTTAGTATGTGTTATGTGAAAAATAACCAAAGCCCTTTCTTTCACTGTGTGACTCATTTCTACCTATAATGGCCTCGATTATCACAAATGTTGCTAACTGTGCCTATTCCCTTTTACTCATTTTCACTAAACATGCCAAGTGCTATTCTTATTATGTGAAGTGTGAACTTTCCAAATCTTTGAACTGTATTATATTAAAGCAATAAAAGTGATTTTTCCACACCTAGCCACTCCATTTTACCAATGAAGAAAATAAGGCATCAGGGGGCTGGGGACATAGCTCAAAAGAATAAGCTCTTGCCTAGCAAATACAAGGACCTGAGTTCAGTCCCCTGTTCCACCAAAAAGAACAAGAAAAGGAAGCCATCAGGAGTTAAATTAAACTTACATGGACAAGTAGAGGAGCACTGCCATGTCTCCCGCACCAGTGGCACACTGTTCAGCTAAGGCCCTCCATCACCAGTGTCTTCACCATACCTTGTAGTGAGTGCCCTTAGGGAAGACCTAAGTGGCAAGTGTCCAAGGCCACTATGGCCGAACTCTGATATTATCATAGCGATCCTGTGGCTGGACTGTGTTCTTTTCACCCGTGGCTCCCTTGACACTCACAATGACACTCTGTTGTGGTTTGTTCCATGTTACAGAATGAGACCTGGAGTTTGAGAGACAGTGGGGCTGCTGCCAAGTGTCACTGAACACTGAGTTCAGGTCAGGATTTGGCTCATGTTTCTTGGATGAATTAGCTCTTTCCTCCAATACATTTCTATCACACCTGGTCTTTTCTTCAAAAAAAGTTTTATTGCTTCAAAAGTTTCTTGGAAAAGAACAGTTACTGAAATACATATTGAAAAATAATTTGTGCAGTTATAGTCCAGAAGCAGGACCCTTCATTTCCTCACTGCTGAACACAAATACTCTTTTTTCCCCCATAAACTAAGAAACTTGCCTGAAACATTTCTGGGCCTGAAACATACAGTTGAATGCCAAAAGTAATTTATGACATTTTTATAAGGAAGGCATTTTCAATCTTGCAGAAATGGATAATCATTCCTATTTAATGTGAAACTCTAGCGTGGCGGTGATGTCAATATTCTTAGCTTCATTATTATACTTGTGGTCTTATTGATTCTGATCATACTTTTACTGTTAACAATTAAGTCCTGAGTCTTATTTCTTAATCTCATTTCATCCTCACTACTCACCCTAATCATTCTTTACATTAAAGGATTAGTGCCCTGGGTGCAACTGGACAAATAATAATCCACCTTAGCAATGATGCTTTCCAAAAATAAAAGGAATAAGTGTAATTTTCCTTATAAGCAGGCTTAGCAAAGAGGGCACTAGCCTTAAAGTCACCTTGAAAGAACAAGACAGGCCCCTGCGCAGTAATTTCTCCCCAGTAGATGGTGAGTAACCCTTGTCAATGGGCAGCATCTCATTACACTCAAAGCAAAGATGCTGATTTCTCCTGCCATAGGTGAGTAGCTCCAATGTCCTGCAGTACTGTGACACCTATCTGTCAGGAAAATCAAGCCTCATGCTGTGTGGTTCCTGCTCTGTAACAATCCCAAAGTCTAATAGTGTTGAGACAGAGATGATCTTCAGTATTTCTGTTGTCCACTCGATGAGAAATTTTTGTCTCACTGGAGCATTGGTTTTCCCATTAGGGACAAAATACCCTTTGGTTCACTCCACAGCTGAGCTACTTTACGGAAAAAAAGCAACTACCCATTTAGTAAAAAAATCTTATCTGTTAGAGATAAGTTAACCATTGATAGGTAACATCCATGTAAATCATGAGACCTCATTAGCAACCTTGTCTGCAGGAGATCCAGCAGAACACACAGCGAGGTCCACAGCCTCTGGAAGATTACTAGCAAACAAGTAAGGGGAGTTCTAGTCACGCTTCTTATTCATAGGCCGTCAAAACTGAGTAGAGCCGTTGCTCTTCCTCATTGCCCTCCCATTTGTGTGAACCTTGACTGAACATCTGGAAGCACCATGGACTCCTCTGAAGTGGGGAGTGGCTGAAAGCCCTTGGCTTTGGGGCGCAGCAGGTCTAGAAGCTATATCTTACTTTGCAGTTCCCAGTCTAAGTATCTAAGAGCAACTCACTGAATTTCTAGGAATTATTCATTGTCATTCAAGTCTCCTCATTGTCAACATAGATGCAAAAATGACTATTTCTCAAAGGCTAAAAGCATTAAATGAGATAGCAGATATAGATATAAATGTCTACTAAAGTGACAGACACTTATTAAATAGCGACCATGATTACTGTCAATGTTAGACTCCATTACTGACAGTAAAGCGAGCTGAAAGACATTTGCCATGCTGGACTGTCTTTCACTATTATTTTAATTAATCAACTTAAGTACTGGAACTTCCAAGCAGAATCATTTAATGGAAAAACATAAGGCTGAGTTGTTTTGGCGAAAGAGAACACAAAGAAAATAAAGAAATAGAGCTTGGGATTTGGGACCTACTGGGGAAAAGTGACAGTAAGTAAAGAGAAAAATAATCTTGTAATAGGAATATTTGAAAGCACAGGAAAAACAAGACATCTAAGAGACTTTGTGGAAGAGGCTGTGCTTGATATGAGATTTAAAGAAAAAAAAGAAACTGGCTCCAGTAGATGAGGGAGTGAACACTCCAGATAGACTGTTAGAGGCATGTATGTCATAGGCAAGGTACAGGGCTGTATAAGCTCAAGGCACTTCACTATCAATGATATAGGGTGTGGTCCAGGCAAGGGGTAATGAGAGAGAGGCATGAGCTATATCACGCCTGATATGCACATGAAAGAGGTCACCCTGGATTTGGGGGAGGGTAAAATGTTGGTTAATCTAATGTCAACATAGCTCAAGGATAACAGGAAGTGGCAAAATACAAGCAATTAAACCAGTTAGGAAACCGGTTAACAATTTGGCCAAGAAATGATGTGGAGTAAGTAAGAAGTAGAAGCCTAGGATGGCTTCCAGGTGTTTGGCTGATGTAATAGGCCGAGTGAAGTCATGTAGGAGGCGGGCCAGGTTTAGCAGAGATGAAATGGGAACACGTGTGCTAAGTTCAGGTCATACAGAATCTTGTGTGCCTAGGGGGTCATTGGATGCATAGATAGAGTTGACATCATTTTAAAAGGCAGCACTCATGAGAATATATAGAGCAACCCAGAGATTATTTGAAGAATAAAAAAGAAAGAAGGCCAAGGAAAAATCATGAAAATGTTCAATATTTAGGGCCAGTTGCTTGAAGAAATATTTACAAAAAGACTGAGGACTATGTAGAATGTGAGTAGAATTTTGGAAAAAGTTGAAAGGTAAATAGCACATTCAGATATTTATTTGAGTGCTTAGAATGGCAAAAGAGAAACTTATGCTAAAGAAGGAAGCTCGTCAAAGGAACTGTAGGAGAAATTTTAAGAGTGAAGTTCTTTCTAAATATACTAGAAGCAACTATGAACACAGTGAAAGCATAACCTCGGAAATAAACAATCACGTCTATGTGGCCATACCACACTGAATGTGCCCGATCTCGTCTGATCTCGGAAGCTAAGCAGGGTCAAACCTGGTTAATACTTGGATGGGAGAAATAGGTAATCACCTAAAATTTAAGTGAAGTCTCATGAAAAAGAAAAACTACTATTTACTTAATGAAAATAACGAAAACACAGCTTTGTACTGCTTCAAAAAATATATTCTAAATATTATAACATAAAAGTGCTAAAGTAAATGGAAGGGCCAGCCAGATAGCTCAGTGGATTAAAGCACGTGCTTAGGCAGATGCATGGACCTGGGTTCAATCCCCAGCATGCTGTGCCAGGCTGAGACAACGACTGAGACTGGGTGTGGTGGTGCACACCTGAAATCCCTGAAAACAGGAGGATCACTATAGGTCTGATCTGTGTAGTGAGACCCTGTAGATCCTGTACTAAATACATAAAAATAATCAGAAATAAATAGTAAAAGGATAGAAAATCACATTATGTAACTTTAAAAGAAAACTATTAGGGATATATTAATTGAGAAAAAGATTTCAAAGTATAAACTATTGTCAAACACAAACAGTGATAGAGTATAATTTTAAAATATCTATTAATCTGAGAGGAATAATAATCATTAATGTTCATGACCCTAATATGTCTTTGAAATCCATGAAAGAAAATGAACAGAACTCAAGGGAAAAAAAGATAAATTTAGTATTTTAATTCACCATTTTAACACACGCCTTTAAAAATTACAAAATGAGTAAAACCCAGTAATGGCAGAATATTTGAACAATGTGACTACAACACATTTCACTTATTTGTAATTGTGAGAGAATAAACATCGTTTTCAAGGGTATGCGCAGCATTTGCTAAAATAGATAAGATGCTAAGTCACTAGACTTCAAAAGATTAAAAACATTTAGAGTATGTTCCTTGATTCTAGTGTGCTTGAATTGTAAAACAATAATAAAAATATATCAAATCAACACACACACACACATTCTTTTTCAACCTCTCCTAGTATGATGGGAATCTTGGTTGTTTCCAAGATTTGGCCATTACACATTGTACTGTTATAAACATAGGTACACATATATCACTATGATATGACTTTTTCAGTTCCTTAGAGAAAATTCCTAGTAGGGGGATAGCTGGCTTGAATGGGATTTCCAGTCCCAGTATTCTAAGGAGTCTCCACACTGTTTCAATAATGGTTATACCAGACTACATTCCCACCGGCAATGGAGAAGTATTCCCTTTTCCCCACATCCTCTCCAACATTTGTTGTTGGTTGATTTGTTTATGATAACCATTCTTTCTGGGGTGAGATGGTATCTCAGCGTTGTTTTAATTTGCATTTCATGGATGGCTAGTGATGTGGAGCATTTTTTCACATATTTATTCACTACTTCAATTTCAGCCTCTGAGAAGTGTGTGCTCATCTCAGATGCCCATTTCTAGACTGACTCTTTAAATTTAGGGGCCCTAATGTTTTTTATTTCTTTATAAATTCTAGACAGCAGACCTTTGTCTGAGTGCTTATTAGTTAAGATTTTTTTGTGGGTTGTCTTTTTACTTTGTTGACGATTTCTTCTGATGTGCAAAAGCTTCTCAATAATAGTGGGTCCCAGTTGTTAATTCTTTCAAGTATTACCTGTGCTATTTGATTTTTGTGCATGAACTCTTTGCCTCCCCCTATGTCTTCAAGAGTTCCTCCTACTTTCTCTTCCAGGAGATCTAGTATTTCTGTTTTAATGTTTAGATCTTTAATCCATTTTGACTTTAACTTAGTGCATAGTGATAAACCTGGGACAAATTTTAGATTTTGGCATGTAGAGAACCAGTTTTTCCAGCACCATTTGTTAAGGAGGCTATCTTTCTTTTAGTAAGCATCTTTGGCCCCTTTATCAAAGATCAGGCAGCTGAGTGTATTCATAGAGGCCTCTGCATCTTCTAATCTATTCCATTGATCCTCAGGTCTGTTTCATTGCTAATGCCACGCTGATTTTAACACAGTGATATAATCTTTGTAATATAATTTTCAATCAGGAGTTAAAATACCTCCTGCTTTGTCTTTGTTGGCCAGGATTGCCTTTGTGGTATCTTTATTCAATGGAGTATTACTCAGCTATAAAGAATGATAATCTCAAAGTCTTCATATTGAAGTGGATGCCACTTGAAGATTTACTTAGAAATAAACCACATCAACATGTGTAAATACAATATAGTTTCCCTAGTATAACTACTAAAAAGAAAAAGTACAAATAGGAAAGTATAACACAATTAAAAGGAAAGTGAGAACCTGAGGGTTGGACAACAACGAGAGGGCAAGGAGAAAAGCTGGCAGCCATGACAAGGGCAAAGCAATACATTTCTATGCATAAGATGGGTAAGGCAATGATCCTGAGAAACATCAGCAAGTTTTTGAAACTAGCAGTTAATTAGTAGGATTCTCACCCTGACTGCTTATACATGCTGATACCTGTGAACCAAGTAACTGCACTGAAGATAGCAACGTGTAATAGAAGGCTCACAATTGGAATGCCTGTCATTCTGGTCTTCTAAATATGTACTTGTCATGACATACCAATTATTACCATACTGGCTTTCAAGCAAAAGTTTCTTTTTCTTTTTTTTAAATAAAGGGTAATAAACGAAAAAAAAAAGCACAAGAAAAAAATCCTGCTACAATGCTGTATATGGTTATATTTCTTAATTTCTATGTAAAAATATGTGTTTATTCCTATTTTTTAAATTATTTTTTCTTCATATTCTATAGGATCTTAAAGTTTAACATATCAATACTTGATAAAAAATTTCTCTTCCATGTTATGCATGTTTGATATTTAGACAGATGGCTATGGTAAACTGAACTGCTTATGTTGCTGGGTAATAATCAGCTTCTCCTCTGGAAGGTTAACAACATAAGTTTGCAGATCAAAATTCAGAGAAAAGGAAGGGTTTCAAGGTCAACCAACATTTTTGACCTAGCCTTTCAAGGTCAGGGAAGACTCAGGACATAGGAGAACCTGTACTGTAACATCACATAACTCAGTTGTGTCCCAAATTTTCTGATCAAAGAGATTATGGGGCCACAGAGGAAAATGATTGATGATGTAGAGTGTGCCTAAGGAGAGTTACATGGAGAGAAAACTTTCTCTCAGACTTTTACAGAGATCAAATTGGTCAAGCAATGGTCATGACTATCCACATGGCAAAGGATCTACGAAGTGCGACATAGGGTTTCAGGATAAATCCTGTGTTTGCATGACTGACCTTATGAGATACAAAAGTTATATTTCTTGCTATATATGTCTTGTTTTATCTTGGTCTTAACCATCCAGCAGAAAAGTAAAACGTGAGTATAGAAAGTAAAGCCATATTAATATGCTGAACTGTGAAAGGCTTAAGTCAACAACCTCTGAGGATAACTTACTACTACTGTGGACTACTGGACTCTGTTGGATTGTTTTGCTGAATTCACGCACCTGTAGTATTTGGATGCCAATGGAATACCCATCTCTGACAAAACTAAACAAAAAAAGGGGATACAAAGGAAGAACCATTTTGTATTTGTATATACAGAATAGTTAGGATAGATATACAGCTACTTTTGCTTAATTCAATGAGTAGTAAGATTTGTACTAATAGTGTTTGGACAGGATATCCTGTCTGCTTCTTATACTATGAATAACCACTAAGAAGATAACAATGTACAATATGTTAATTATTGAAACTCTCCTATTAATCATTTTGATACTGTCTCATTGCTATTTGCTTCTCAATAAAATAAAAAAATTTTAAAAATCAATAAGGGTAGCAATAAAAAGTCTTCCATCTGCCTTCTTCTTAGATGGGGTAGCACAGGCTTGTAATCCCAGAACTTGGGAGAGCAATGCAAGAAGATTACTGTGAATTTGAGACCACCATGTGACATGTACCAAAACAAAACAAAAGACAGAACATTTCCAACTACTTAGAATAAAATTATCTATTAAAATTGCAATCTAAATTAACACTTTAATTTTATGCTGAAGTGAAAAAATAAAATATACGTCATGCAGCTAAAACAGTGCTCAGGGGAAAATTGGTTGTCTTAAATTTCTATGATATAAAAGAAAAAAAGACAAAAATGAAACACTAAGCATCCTCTGAAGGAAGAATAAAACATAGTAAACCGAGCACAAGACAAGTAGAATGAAGGAGCTAATTTTTTTAAAAGGAGGAATTCAATGACACACAAATCGAACACATGAAGGAAACATATTTTCATCCAGGTAGGCTGCACGTGAGGACACAACATGCCAATGGCACACCCACCGAAAGCGAAAATAGCTGTACTTAGAGGGGACAAAGGTGACTTTAAATCAAAAGTGGTTTAAAAAATGACCAAAATGTCATTATATGATGATAAAAAGCATCAATTTAACAAGATTTTTTAAAATTGTACAATGTGCACACCCAGTGATGGCATAATAATGTGCAGAGCAAATATTAAAAAACCTAAATAGAGAGACAACAGCATAAAGAGTGGAAAGATAATACATACAGAAAATCAATAGATACAGCATAGTTAAATCTTGTTCTAGACCAAGTGGATTTAACAGACATCTAGGAATATTCCATCCAATAACTGCCTATATCACATGCTTCTCTCTAGCACATGCAGCACTCTCCAAGATAGATCATATACAGGCCACAAAACTCATGTTTCAACAAAAATGTCTAATTGAAACATATTACTTTTCTGCCACAGTGGGATAAAATAGAAACCGATAAATAAGAAGAAAATTCCAGAAATTTTGCAGATCATGGAAACTTAATAAATTATTTTTGGGCAACTGATGAATCAAGGAGGAATCAAGCATAAGATTTTTAAATTTCTTAATCTAAGTGTGTATGGGATTGTATCATGTCAGCGTCTACATCAAAAAGCAGAAAGATCTCAAAGAGCCTCCACTGAACCTTAAGGAACCAAAAAAAGGCCCATTATTAGTAGAAAGAAAGAAATATTAAAATTAGAGCAGGAATAAATGAAATAAAAACTGAGAAACTCCACAGAAGATCAACAAAATGAGGAACTGGCCCCTCAAAAAAAGATAAAATTTACAAATCCTTGCCTAACCTAAAAAAAAAAAAAAAAAAAGAGAAAGAAGACCCATACAATCAGAGGCAAAAAGGAAAAGATTATATCTGAAAGCACAGAAAGACAAGGAAATAAAAGGAGAATTGGAGATTATTAAAAACAAATGTATGCCAACTACATAACACTAAATGAATTGGGTACAGAAGGATAACACCTCAGGATAACAAAGAAAATAAAAATCAGTAGTTAACATCATATTCAATGGAGAGAAGCAGAAAGCTTCCTTTCTAAAATTGGAAGCAAGATCGAAATGCCCACTTTCATGACTTTTAGCCAATGTAATATTACAAATTTACTCAGATCAATCAGTAAAGAGAAAAAAAATGAAGAGCATCTAAATTTGAAGTGAAAAATTCAGATTGTCACAGTCTGTAGATGAGATGGTCAGAAACAGAATAACCTTTAAGGACTCTACCACAAAAGCTTCCAAAACCGACAAGTCAATATAGTAAAATAAAACATTCAGGACACAAAGTCAATATAGAAGTAGCATTGTTATATTCCAATGGTAAATTATCTGAAATAGAAATCAAGAAAGCAGTTTTGGTTACAGCAACTATAAAAATTAGAATATGCATAATTAACTTTGAAAGAAGTGAAAAATATATACAATTCAAACTATAAAACAGATGAAGAAAATATCAAAAAATGGGAACATATCCTACGTTCATGGATTAGAAGACCCAATAATGTTAAAATGTTTAGTCTACCCAAAGCAATCAATAGATTTAATGAAATTCCCATCAAAATAATAATGTCATTCTTCACAGAAGTAGAAAATAATAATTCTAAAATTTATATACAACTACAAAAAATATCCCAATTAGCCAAAGGGAAAAATATTTTGTTTTTATATAACATAATAGAATAGAAATATGATGTCATCTGATTTCAAAATATACTACTACAAGGCTTTAGCACTCAAAACAGTTCACTGTTCACATAGAAACAAACACATAGAGCAATGGAATAGAAAAAAGCCTAGAAGTAAATGCATGCATCTACAGCTAACTGATTTTTAACAAAAGTGCCAAAAACATGCACTAGAGAAAAAAATTATTTTTCAACAACTGGTGCTGGGGAAATTGTACAAGGTATTGCTAAGGAAAGTTTCAACCATGAGGAAGAATATTTTAAAGTGGGAGAGATTTGAACTTGAATACAGTTTCAAACAAAAGAAAAGAATAATACGAAAAAGAAAAAAAACAAGAACACATAAATATTTTACAGATTAAGATTTTCCATTTTAGATGAAGGAATGCAAGCAGATATGTCAGCGGTGGTCTTTGACACCGACTTCCCTCTGTGCTCCTAGGAGAAGTGGCCCCCAGGCTTCCCTAGCCTCCCTCACGATATGTAGGAGCTCATTCCAGGAGCATCATTTCATGAGCATCCCTGGAGTTTGCTGCACTACCCTCCAGCTTTGTTCTTCAGTAAATGCAAGAAGGACTAATGTAGGTGGTTGGGGCTGGGGACAGGAGGGAATAACTTCTTTATTGCTGCTCCTCATTCTGGGTGTTGAGTTCATCCATTTTTAGGGTCTTTTATTAGAATCTCTCTCTGAAAATCACCAGGCCAAGCTCTCAAATCCCAGGGCTCACCTCTCCCAAAGCCCATAGAATCAGGAAGAATTCACCCGGAATAAATGAGACAAATAACTTCTTAGACCTTGATCTATTTCTGACGAGAAGTCATTAGCAATTTTTTAGTTGTCAAATTATTTTTAAAAGATGATGGTATTTTTCTTTTAAAAGATAATGGATTCTTCCAGCCTCCTACCACTATCTCCTATATGCCAGTAAAAGTCCTTTGCCCCCAAATCCAACTACTCACCTCTAATGATAATAACTTATTTAATCCCTTACTACTCTCCCCCAGTTGTAAGGTTAGACCACTGGACAGTAGTTAGAGAAATTCTTGGCAACAGAAGGAGAGAAAAATTTTTAATTTAAGCAACAGATGGACAATTGCATATTTCATTGTGGTTGGCAGCCTGCCTTTTCTTAAAAAGGCCTTCATGAGTCCTGCCAAGGGGGGCCTCAGGTGCTCCCGGCTGGTTCTCACTAACCAGGATGGGCATAGATCCAAGGCATCCTCAGTGCAGTGCCCTGTTAGCATCTTCAAGTTTGCTGCAGCCTGAGGACCTGGACTGGCTCTTAGCCAGGGTGACTGGTTTGTGCAGTGAATCAAAGTCACTGACCATTTCTGGACCAGAGATGGTGTCTGCAATCTTCTCTGGGTTCACAGCAGGCTAGCGCCTTTGCTCAAGGAAGGCATAGCTCTTGTTTTTCAGAGATGCCCTTTTCCCATCTGTTTTCTAGGCAAATGCAAGTGTTCGTGCTCCATGACTGTGTCTATGCACATAGCTACTCCTGTAATTGTTTAGGAAATTTATGGGTATGAAGTTGGGAAGCAGTGACTGTAGACACGATGCTAGATCTAATAGCAAACTAAAGGAAAAGGAAATTGATCTTGAACTCATGCTCAGGTAGAGCAAGGGCCAATCCCAGGCCCAGGCAGTAAAGCTCCTATTGAAGTTATCATAGCAATTTATAACTTCCATATAGCTTCTCCTGGTATTTTCTTCACTTCTTGTCAATGTGCCCCTCACTGTAGAGAATCCACAGCTGCAACATTGATAGCTACATCTCTTTATTGTCCTTTTGCCTCTCTCCACCTCCATCTTTGAAGCATCCTGAGGACAGACTTCTTCTAGCACAGGGCCTTTGTTTCCCAGAACCCAGCATTTAGTAGCACTCGGTAACTATGTGCAAGGTCAGTGTGGTTACTGACTTAACATTGCGGTGTCTTGCTGCACATGGATGTTACATAAGAAAGGAGGCTACTAAGAATGATCCATGAATTTCAGAAAATGCTGCTTTTGGAAATTTATGCTACGACTCTCAAATTTCAGAAAGAACCCCCGCTGGCTGAAATCAGGCACTCTGTGTGCTAAACATGGATGACTCACACTGACCAAATTCAGGAGTCTTTGCAAAAGACACAGAGCTCTTTTCAGCTGCCAGGCCTTAGTGGTCACAAGACAAAGATCCCTGGGCAGCACTGACTTAGCCCAGGGGCTTCCCCCTGTGTCGCCAAGATCACAGGTAATGCAGGCCACCCAGAAATCACTCTAGCTCCACTTTCTCTTTTTGAATATCCTTAGGAACCAAAATAACAACCAGACTTCCAGAATGAGAACTTGACGCAGGACAGGGGGAGCTCTTGAGAAATGGCTCCTGGCCCCAGATTTTAGGAAGACATGCCAACCATTTACATGACTTCTGGGCTTAACTGTTATTTCCTCATTGGATATTTATCATTCATTTCTGTACACCTCATGCCTTAACCCCTCCACCACCACCTGAAGCCTGATGCATCTTTTCAGGAGGAAGCACTGACTCAAAATGCTGAATGATCCAAGTCACTGGGAGTGACATGAAGAAAGAAATGGGCACAGCTCTAAAAGCAAGCATGAGCACAAACACTCTATCTCCAGGTATATTTTTGGATGGCTTTTCTTTTTGAGCTATTATCAATTACCACTCCAGTGAAACATGCCAAAAATTCATTCAAGTGGCATATCAAGTGGATTATGACCTGTAATACTCCCGATAACACTGCCCAAAACAATTCCAGTTGTTAGGAAGCTCACAGAAGTGTTTTCCAGAGATTCCTTTTCTTTGAAATCCTTTTCTCTGATGCCTTGGAAAAAACTTAACAAGGCAGAACAGAGTAGAAAACTTACTCTGAAAAAATTTGAAAAAGCTAAGGAAACGTTGGTATGCAACTCATGTTAATGGTGTGTCGCAGGAGAGGGAACAAATGCAATAGTTAAATAAGTAGGTACAGATGGTACCATTCAAACTGGAGCTCCTGAGTCTCAAAGAAGCAGTCTTAGTAAATCTGCTTAGATATCAGAGTAAAAGTATGATGGCCACTCTCAGATATGAAAGGTACCCAGTATGTCACTGATCGTTCTGAAGGCCAGGTTTTCAATTCAATGTGTGTTTATAGGTGTTCATTATACTATTAATACATACACACATACATCAAATGTGGCCATATATGGTCAAATGTAAGACTGTCATAGACCAACAGCCATTATCAAACCAGTTCTGTGCACCAAAGGTGAATTTTCAAAAATTAGCATTATCATGCAGTAGTCCAACTGGAGAAGAAGATACGTAATCGGACCCTTCTTAGTCATCTTTTTGGTCTTTATTATATGATCTTGCAATCCTCCTACCTCCACTTTCATATTCTAAACATAAATATTCAGGCCAGTAATACATTTTTTTTCATCTCAACTGTCAAATCCGAGTCCACACTGTTAAACCTCAAACCACATCTTTTCACTAATACACTTACTTTCAACTTTCTTTCCATTAACCCTAAAACCCAGAAGTGCTGGGTTATAAGTGGGTTTCTTTGATAAGCATAATAAAAGGTGCACATCAGTCTTTCTTTTTTTCTGAGAACAGACTTCGTCAAGATTTTTATGACTATATTCATTTCTTCATTCAGCTACCCAACCAACCAACCATCTATCACATACTCTTCACAGGGCACCGTGCCAGACACTGGAAACAATGCAGTAGTGGCCCATGTCACGTGATCCCTGCCTTCCAAGAATGTATTATCTGGCAGACAGTTTATGCGCACTGAAATGAGCATCCAGGTAATAAGGATCATGGACAATTGGCAGGGTAAGCTCTCGTGAGCTGAACAGGCTGTCAAAGTGTAACACTTAATGTAAATGAGAGGAAGACTCTGATCCAGCCCATTGGGTGGGTATGTGTGTTTGTCTGGCTAATCCTACTTTCTATTATGGGCAAAGTTGCCTTGATCTGAACCTAATTTATAAATCTTAAAAGAAGTACTTCGTTTTCCCCTCAGATGTTTGTCTTACAGAGCAAAGTGACTTCCAGAATGGATCCTGTCTCAAAACTGGTAATAGGTGTCAGGTAAATCAAACTCCATGGTGAAAGAAGATTTGTCACGTTTCAGTTGGAGCTCCAGATAACATCAACAGCTTAGCAGACAGCTTCACTTATTACTTTCAAAAGCACTTAAAACTAAACATGTGTAGGGCCAGTGAGATAGCTCAGCAAACTAAAAGGACTGCTTAGACAAACTTAGGAAATTGTGGGGACTATGGTTTGATCCCCAGCACCACATGCTGTGCCAACTTGGTCCCTAGGACAGGCTGAGCTGGAAACCAGGAGGATCACCATGAATCTGAGCTGTGTAATGAGACCCTGGAACAAACAAGTATATTAAAAAACTAAGCTCTAGGGCCAGCCAAATAGCTCAGCAAATTAAAGCACCTGCAAGCAGTCACAGGAGCAGGGGGTTTGATCCCTGGGCCTGCCTTACAACCCCGCCCCCAGGGCATGATGAGATGGTGATTGAGACCAGGCCTGGTAGCACATGCCTGTAATCCCAGCACTTGGGAGGCTGCAAACAGGTGGATCACTACAAGTCCAATCTAGTAGTGAGACCCTGGACACCTTGTAGACCCTTCCCTAAAAATAAAAAATAATAATAACAATTAAGCTCTGATTCCCCTACGTCCAACAGATCCTCTAGCCTTTTCTTCACTTCAGTGAGTAGCGCCTCTATCTTCCAGCCTCCAGCCTTGGGGTACCACTGTCTTCTCCGTTCTTCCTCACACAACCCCAGGGCCAGTCTACCAGAACCATCAGTTGCACTGATTTCACAAGTACAACTTTCCTCCTTATCTCTTCTTCTGTTTCCCTCCAATCTCCTTGGTGCAAATGACCATGCCCTCTCCTGGAATAGTGATGTGGGTTCCAGGGGCCACTACTGTCTTCTCTCTACAGACCTCAGATTGTGTTTCTGATCTGCTAAAAAGCAAAGAAGTAAATGAAAACAGTTGCTTTAGCTGTGCTCTGGGTAAATTCAACATAATGGCTGATGTCGACAAGGGCTTTGACAGCCAGGCCCACCCCTTACTTGCCAACAGCATTTCTTCCTGCTGCTCATGCCACCCTGGTGTATTCAGGGTATTCCTTCTCTGATCTCACCTCTGTCACTTCTGGGCCAGACATCTACCTGGCTCGTTTGCTTCTTGCTTCATTGCCCAAACTTCTTTGCTGTGTTTGTTTAATGTCATTAGCACCTAGGCCCAGTACCTGGTACACAGCAAACACTCTATTTCTACTTGAACAAATGCATGTTTGTCCTCTGGACTATTCAGTTCACAGACTTTATGTTAAGCTGCTAAAGCTGCATTTGTAAAAACCAAGCGGCTCCTCTAAAGACTTTTTATATAAATGATTCTATAGCTCCACAGAGCAAGATTCTGTATGTCATCATATTAATTTTCATACTCCAGTGGATAGGAAGTTTCCCATTAGAGTACTCAGCTATAAGAAGTATCTCCAGACATTGACCTTCTTCTATGGGACCAAGATCCTCTCAAAAAGCCCGTATCAGAGAGTCCACATTGGGCTATTGTACTGCAGCTCTTAAAAGTCATGTGAGGTGACCATATGTGCATTGTAGTTTCAGATTTAAAAATAAGAGGAGAAAGAAAAGGAAAAGGGAAAGGAGGAGGAGGAGAAAGAGAAGGAAGGGGAAATGGTGGTGTAGGATGAGAAGGAGAAGAAGCAAAAGAGAGAGTGGAAGGGCAAAAGAGAAAAGGGAAGGGAATCAGAGGGAAGAGGAGAAAAAGAGAAAGAGGTTGAGGAATAAGAAAGAGAAGAAGGCAAAGGGGAGAGCAGAAAGAGGGAGGGGGTTAAAGAGCAAGTCTCTATGGGTCAAATTCTAGGACCCTGTAACCAAAATCAAAGTTCCACCTTAAATAATATTTGGTGAGAATGTCAGTGTTTTGGCCTTTGCCAGCAAATTGCCACCACGATGTGTTCCTTCATCTGTCCCTAAGAGGGGAACTTACCTGGTTCCTCCTCAAGAGCCTTGCTCTGTATGTCAATACAAGGATTTCCTGACTCCATACTTGACTTGACACTATTGCAAATTTCCACCAACTCCAGACCAAATGAGATGCCAAGTTAAATTCTTCTCCTCAGCATTTCTCTCCCCAAGTCAGGTCTGTGTAGAGTCTGCACTCTAGAATTTCAGTGATGTCCCTAAGACAAAATTCAGAGGACAAATGAGGGAGGAGCATTCTGGTGCATGAATTCTGACAAGCAGAAACCTAGATATGTCACTGTTTTCTTCTTCTTCTTCTTCTTCTTCTTCTTCTTCTTCTTCTTCTTCTTGTTCTTCTTCTTCTTCTTCTTCTTGTTGTTGTTCTTCTTCTTCTTCTTCTTCTTCTTCTTCTTCTTCTTCTTCTTCTTCTTCTTCTTCTTCTTCTTCTTCTTCTTCTTCTTCTTCTTCTTCTTCTTCTTCTTCTTCTTCGACTTTATGAGTCAAAAGGCAGCCTAAAGACAAAGAAGCCTTGAGACTGGAAAAGCTCATCCCTTCGCAGGGCCAGGAAGTGGGACTTTCCAAAGGCCAGCACAACTGCAGCAGCCCTTGGAACCATCCTGGCCTGTGACCTTGGCACTCTCCCTCCTGTGTGTTCCTAGCCTGCCCTCATCTCTGTGGCCACCTTCAGCACTCCCAGTATTAGTCCAGCTCTGATTCTGGCTTAATTTACAAAGCCTGTATACCCTGGGCAATCTTGGCCTCCTCAGCCTACTTCTGGAATGACAGGCTGGTCTTAGGACTTTTGTACTCTCAACTGGTAGAGGGAATATTTTTCCATGCTGCAGTGGCTAGTGCAATGCACCTACTCCCCAAGATGAATTACTTAAGAGAAGAAATTAAGACTCCTAAAAGAATCAGTATAGTTCCGCAAATCCTGCTTTTAGTCACAAACGGGGTCGCACTGAAATGCCCAGCCCTCCCTGCCACCTTCTTGACCCAAAAAATTCAAGAGCTGCAACTCTGAATGAATGGCCCTGGGAAATGTCCATAAGGAAAGGCACACCTGAGGTCTCCCTTACCTGAGACCTGGTCTCAAGGCCCACCAAAGAAGGAAGAACAGACGAGGCAGCAAAGCACTTAGCAGCCACTAGGAAGGGACCACCACTTCCTTTTCTGTGGCTTCCTTTGGCCAAAGCTGGTTGACAGGGATGTTCTTCTGTGAGATTTGCCAATTTAACCACCAAATCCTCTGTAGCAACAGAAGATGAAGCAGCCCTACTGCCGAGACACAGCACCTCCCTACCAGAAAACAGTTTGTAGCAAACCGTCCACAATATGAAAATGTATTTAATGCAATTAATAATTGAAGAAGTGAGAGCATGTGCTCTTGGAGAGTTAAATGCTTGTCAGAGTGATGGATGCACGCTTCACCACCAATACACTCCCTATGAAGAGCAGAGGGATTTTGCAAACTTGTGGTGACCTTGGGTTGCCGTATATAGGAGGCAGATTGCAAAGGCAGGCCTACTTAAGGAGGAACAGCGCATCAGCTCCCAATTTACAGCCCTTTCCCCAATTAAAGGACTGTAAAAACATTAAAATTAATGCAGTCTTAACTCCTAGAGCAGGCCCTACTTTCTTAATTAGTGCATAATTATTCAGTTTTTGATATCCTGGAAAATTATCACATGGAAATTATTTTAGGCAGGGTAACAATAGCAAAAACTCCCTCCCCCAACTCTATTAACATGTGGAAGTAATTAACACTTTATTACAGTGAAAATACTATTACTGCTAATGTTTAATGACTTTCGCCATTGCATCCTAAGCAGGAAATTCACAATGCTATGGAGTGATGGTTTCCTATAAATATATTACAAATGACTTGCAAAGATTATGATGGTTTGAGCTAACTGCATTAAAAATCGAGAAGCTGTAGACATCCACTTGCTAAAAGCTTAGTGGGCAGAGAGACACAGTCTGGTGTGAACTCAGAGGGAGATGTCACAGAATAATCTTTGGGACATGGCCCGGACAGGCAGCCTGGGTCCCATCTCAGATACAGCCTGCTATGCATAAACCAGGGTCCCTGTTTCCTTGTGAGTGGGTACGTTTAAAGGGAAGACCAAACAACGAGAAGCTCAAGACTTTGGAAAACATTAAAGGGGGTTCAATCCCTGAGCCTGCCACGCCAGGCCCACCCCTAGGGCAAGCTGAGGCTGGTCATGGTGGCGTGCGTCTGTAATCCCAGCTCTTGAGAGGCTCTAAACAGGTGGATTACTATGAGTCTGACCTAGTAGTGAGACCCTGAACTCCCTGAAGACCCTTCCCTAAAACTACAAAAAAGAAAAAGAAAAAATTAAATGTTTGCAGATAAACATACTGGAAATTATAACCAAACTTATAATCAGGGGGTTTGTGTTTTTGGAGTTGGGTGAAAATGATGAGAGTTGTTATACAAACATATAAAATAGCAGGTACCTACTTTAGTGTGCCCATGATATCAAGCCTTTACACAAAGGGGCTGGAGAGATAGCTCAGCCACCTAAGTGCCTGCCTGGCAAGTACAATGACCCAGATTCGATCCCCAGTACCACATACTATGCCTGCCTGCCCTGGGCACACCATGAATGCCCTGAAACTGGGTGTGGTGGCACACACCTGCAGTCCCAGCACCCAGGGAGCCAAGAGAGGAGGACCACTAGGAGTTCCAGCTGCTTAGCGAGACAGACCCTGTATCAAATTAATAAATTAATTATTTCAAAAGAAAGAATTTTAAAAGAACAGTTTACACATCATACCTTTATAAAACACCAAAAAGACAAGACACTCTTCTACATGCTTATGCCATGGACCCAAGTGAGCAAGGAGCCAAAAACAGTGAGAAGCTCCTTAGTGATGCTCTTGAAAATGTGATGGGGACTTCTGGTGAAGCAGCAGTATTTTTATTTTACTTGCTTTTTTTTTCAAAATTGTGTGCAAATTTTTCTTTAAGAAGTATGGCAGAAGCCAGCCAAATAGCTCAGAGGATTAAAGTGCCTGCAAGTAGGTGCAGGGGCCTGAGGTTCGATCCAAAGGCCTGCTGTGGCAGCCCTGCCCTAGGGGTGCACTGAGAAGGCAATTGAGACTGAGCTGGGTGTGGGGGCACACCTATAATCCCAGCTCTTGGGAGGCTTTAAACAGGAGAATCGCTACAAGTCCAACCTAGTGGTGAGACCCTGAATACCCTGTAGATCCTTCCTTAAAATACAGGAAAAAAAAAAAAAAAAAAAAAGCATGGCAGAGTGGAACAAAAAAAAAGGCATTGTGAATAACTATGGGGAAAATACAGGCCAGCATGTACAAGTAGCCTGGGTTAAGTTGCCTAAAATCCCCTTGTGTCAAGCATAAGACTCTGTGCACAGAGCCCTTGAAGTTATTATAAAGTAGCAAAGACTGGATCTTCAAAATTTTAGTATTATCCTTGAGTAGCTCTGAAAACTTTCACTATTAGTTATATTTCTGTTCTCTTCTTTCTTTTCTGTTTCTGTCTTTCTTCTTTTATCCTTTCTTCTCTGTTATTGCCATATGCCCCTGGGATTTCACTTCACCCTTTTAAAAGGAAAATGTTCTGCAAATGTGTCACAGGAAAAGACTTCACCTCCACTTTCTTCATAATGTGAGAAGAACAGCCTACATCATTCCAGAAACTTCCAAGTGACTTCAAACTCAGATGATATATTTGAGAGACTTGGCCCTCAAAAGCTGAACTAAGGAGTCCAAGCCAGCAGAACTTGGGGCATCAAAGGCACCGACCTCGCTGCCTGGGAAGAGAGTTCTGGAGAAGAGCAGCTATCCTGCTCACAAGCTCTGAGTTTGACTCTGGGAGATGGCAGCAATCGTGCACCAGCACTGGGGCTCTTACCTGAATGCCTCTCAATCCTTCAGGGCCACAGGTCAAACACAATGGATCCCATGTGTCTGGCCTGCAACCTGGCAGTGACAGTTACCTCTCCTCTGAGCCACCCTGTCTCTGCTCAGCAGGTCTCCTCTAACATTAGAAGCCAAGGCCTCAGCTGTGAATTAAGACTCCAGTTAATAAACTCTGCATCCCGTGCAGCCAGGGACTATGTCTCAGGCCCTTTGGGTCTCTGCAGGCTATGGCATATTAATGTATCCATGTGAGTGGTCAGTAATACATGAAGAGCAATGTGAGGACAAGATACGAAGCACAGGTCATAGAGAAAGGGACTGGGAAGCCACCTGGGCCTTCCGTCATAGGCTGTAGGACTTTGACCGCCTCCTATTCTCTCAGTAGCCTGTTGCCTAGGAGCACATTGGGTGTGCCTGCCTCCCAGGGCTAAGGCCAGGTTGAAGGATGCCTATGCCACAAGCATATGGACATGTACAGCCTGCACCAAGGTCAGCATCCAAGCTTATGGCAATGACCATTCTTATTACTACTATGACCATATCTACCTTATCAGCAAAACTGAAAGTCCTCTAATCTGGAAAAGAAGTGATTCACACCATCTGTTCAGCACCTATGACTCAGCAATCTTGTTCCCATCAAAATTGTCCCCAGGCTACACCACCAGGGCCCAGTGAGTTGTCGCTGTTCTCATCTGCACTCTCACTCTCCAACTCATTTCCTGTGAGTAAGTGTTGCTCACTGACACAAGCTAGAGGCTCCTGTGCCCACTGGAACCCTTGGAGGGTCTCAGATAGTAATGGAGACATCACAGAGAGTATGGTCAGCACCAGTGTCTCAGAGAGGAAGAGAGAGGAAGCCTTCTGGGAACTTCTGAGGAGGAGAAGACCAACAGAAAATAAAGAACCACTGGTCGAGAAGGAAGGTCAGAGGGAGCTTAGGAGGATGAGGCGATGAACGCCCTCACTGCCCAGCAGGGGTCAAGAGAAGCTGATATGTGGAGCCAAAAGACTTAGAATTATTTTTTTTTGTTTGTTTGTCTGTCTTTTTTTTTTTCTTCATTTATGTGTTTGCTACAGGGTCTCACCATGAAAATTGAACTCAGCAATCCTCCTGTTTTCAGCCTCCCCAGCACTGGGATTACAGGCACACACCACCAACCCTAGACTCGGTTGCTGGCTCAGCATGCCCAAGGGCAGGACCGGCACAGCACGCAGCACCAGGGATCGAACCCTGGGCCCTGCGCTTGCCACAGCAAGTGCTTAGTCCACTGAGCTATCTCACTGACCCCAAAAGACTTAGGAATGAAAGCCCACAAGCAGACCTACTCATACTAGAAAAAGTGAAGATAACCTCTTGTGCATCCAGGACCAGGAGAAGGGCATCTACATGGATGCATATTCACACAATGGAAAATTAAACAGAAAGTAAATGATCAAACTGCAGCTGTCTCTCACAAGATGGGTGAATTCTCCAATGGAATAGTGAGTTTTTAAAATACTGATCCCAACAGATAGTGATAGTAAGCTCAACTGCCTATGTTATAGGGTAATAATATCACTAAGCTTCTCTTCTGGAGGATTAACAACTTAAGTTTGCAGACCAAATGTTAGAGAAAAAGGAGAGTTACAAAGACAGCCCACATTTTGGCTCTAGCCCTTCAAGGTCAGTGAGGACTCAGGACATAGAGAACCTGTACAGTAACATCCTGAAACTCAGTTATGTCCCAAATTTACTGATCAAGGAGATTATGGGGCCACAGAGGAAACTGACTGATGATATAGAGGGCACCTAAGGAGAGTCATGTGGAGAGAAAGCATTCTCTCAAGCTTTCACAGAAAGAAAACTGGTCAAGCAATAGCCGTGACTCATCTCCATGGCTGACACCAACAAAGGATCTACCAACTGTGGTACAGAGTTTCAGGATAAATCCTGAGGGGCTTTTGTATCTTGTCAGATACAAAAGTTACATTTCTTGTTATGTAGGTCTTGCTTTGCCTTGGTCTTAACCATCCAGCAGAAAAGTATAAAAATGATGTATAAAAGGTAAAGCCATATTAATATGCTGAGCTGTAAAAGGCTCAAGTCAACAACTTTTGACATTGCTAGTCTACAGATAACCCACTACTATTATGGACTACTGGACTATATTGGATTAGTTTGCTGAATTCACACACCTACAATATTTTAATGGCAATGGAATACCTATCTCTGACAAAACTAAACAAAAAAGAGGGATACAAATGGACCATTTTGTATCTATATAAAAAGTAGTTAGGCTAGATATACAGCTACTTTCTCTTAATTCAATGAGAAAAAAAGTGTTTGGACAAGATATCATGTCTGCATCTTGTACTACAAAGACAACAAAATGCAATGTATTAATTATTGAAATTGTCTTATTAATCACTTTTGAAACTGTCTCATTGCTATTAATTTATCAATAAAATCAAGTAAAAAAAATGGGTCTGGATTGAAGTATATAGCGTAGGTTATCATGTCAACTTTTAAAAAGGCCAGTGGAAAAGTGTATTCCATTACTTGTTGAAACACCATTACTTTTTAAAATCCTATTCCTTAAAAGGAGTTTCTCTGTGTGCCTATCCCTTTCCCTTGTGATTTGCTTTGGTTTAAACAGTTGTCCAGAGATGGCAGGTACTCAGGCCTTGTGTCTGTCTGTGGTGTCTGCAGCCTTGTAGGGTACCAGGAGTGTCAGCATCCTCAATGGTCACTTTCCTTGGATAAAGCAACACATGCTGGATTCATCCAACTAAACCAGTTCCACCATCAACTCAGAAACTGGCCCAGGCCTGCAAATGCCTTCAGATAATGGATCAGTATTTTCTATGACCCAAATGTATTCCTCTATGTTGTCATTGAATAACCCAAAAATAAAACTAGTTTTATTTACAATAGCATAAAACATCTTAGGAATTAGACTTTGTAAAAGAAATAGGATTTATGCACTGAACCTCTAAAATAATACTGAAAGAAATTTTTGAAAAACCTAAGAAAACAGACACACATCCACATTCATGAACTGGAAAACTTAATATTATCAACTTGACAATATTGCACAAACAGGCCTACAGATTCTGTGAAATCCCTATCAAGATTTCCATTGAGCTGGAACTTTTTGTAGAAACTGACAAACTGTTTCTAAAATTCATACAGGAATGCAAAGTATATAAAATGGATAAAGCAATATCAAAAATGAGGGACAATATTGGAAGACATACACTTTCCTACATTAAAATTTATCAAAATTACAGTCATCAAGACAAGTTGGTATTGGTATAAAGAGAAATGTGTACAGCAGCAGACTAGAATAGAGACTAAAATAACCCTGTCAATAATAAAATTGAAACTATGTGTCCACATAGGACCTGAACATGAATGACAAGAGAAGCATTATTCCTAATTACCAAGCCTAGAAGCCCATGGCTTCCAGCTGAGAGATGAGCAAGAGAAATGCAGTCTGTCTATGCTATGGAATGTTTCTTAGCCACGGGAGGAAATGAAGTCCAGCTAAGTGCCACAACGTGGATGATACTTGAAAGCACGATACTATGTGAAAGCGTCCAGCCACTGAAGTGGTATATTACATAATATCGTTTATAGGAAATGTCCAGATTGGGTAAATCTACAACAATAGACAAATTACTACTTCCCAGGAACTGGAGAGGGAGAGGAAGGAGAAGTGACTACTACTGGGGTTTTTTTTTGGAATCATGAAAGTTAGTTGTGGTGGCTGCATGCCTCTATGAATATGTTTAACCATGCATCTGAACACTTTCATAGAATGAATTTTATGGTATTGGCATTTTATCTCAATGAAGCTATTAAATAAGAAAGTGGGGACACTTAGGGACTCAAAGTGAAGTTGTGAATGAAATGGTATGATAAGCTATAGTTGGTACTTAGACATTGACAAAATTATAGCTACCCAGGTCATTAAATGATGACATGATTTCTCTCATGAAGAGAAGAAAATGCATGTGTCTGCAATTAGACATGAACTTCACCCATGCTGACACTTTTTGAAGCACAGGAGAATAACAACAAATGTATCTATCTAATTGTTCTAGAAAATTCTTGTCAATCATGATCATATAATATTTTTGCTTTTAGGGTTTCTTTTTATCTGTGTGTATGTATGCGTGTGTGTGTGTGTGTGTGTGTGTGTGTCTTCTATAAAAGTTTATTTACAAAAACAGGCATTGCATTGGAGTTCACTAGCCCCTATTGTAAACAAAAATAACATTTCTGACAACAGTTACTTTTGCATTATTACCACTACTATAATCAACATTATTCCTATAAATCAATATATTCACTTATATTCCTATAATTCAATATATAAGAGTTTTGCCATTCTTATTTTTAACCAATCCCCAGTTCCACCAAAAAATAATAGATAGATAGATACATAGATAGATAGATAGATAGATAGATAGATAGATAGATAGATAGATAGATAGATAGATTTGCGGCTCTGAGGATCCAGGTTCAAACATTCTTTTTATCTTTTTGAGGCACGGTTTCACTATGCAGTTTAGACTGGACTGAAACTCACTTTGGAGCCCACACTGACCTCAAACTCACAGAAGTCCTCCTGCCTCAGCCTCCCGAGTGCTGGGATTACAGGCACGCACCACCATGCCCAGAGATCATAGGATTTTTTTGGTAGATTTCAAATTTCATTTCTTCCTTCATTATTTTAAAGAAAATAGAGAAATAATAATAGATATTAGAACATGTAATTTTAGAAAAAATATTAAAATGACACCTTCACACTAAAATTATGAAAATCATAAGCATGAAGCTCAATGGATTTTGTGAAGTGAATCTACTCATGGAGGCTATCTTCAGATCACAGAAGAGTTTATTTTCAGAAAACTGTGGGATCAGAGTACTAACTCCCAGACCCATTCTACAGTTAATAATAGACAGATAAGAAAATGTCTATGGGTTAAATTATATAAAGTGAATCATTAAGCACATCTTTCTATGGTATAAGACTTATTTCATTCCTGGTGATGTTTTGAGATCCATGTTTTTTGCACGTAGTACTAGTTCACTTATTTTTGTTGCTGTTCCGTACTCCAGTATTGATGGGGATATGTGTTGTTCCTGGTTTCGGAAAGATAAGAGTGCTAAGAAATCTTTGTACAGGGCCTTTACTAAATACATGCATGCGTTGCTGTTGGACATATTATCTAGAAGTTCAATTGCTAGATCACAGAGCATGCATGTTTTCAGTTTTAATATTCCCACTCCAGTAGCTTTCTGAAAGTACTGCACTGAATTATGCTCCTTTACCTGTGCAACCTTCAGAGTTGCTCTACTGCAACAGCAACGTTGCACAAATGTTCCTTTCATTTAAGTGGTCCTCTCTAGAGGTGTGCACTCTTTCCTGTCTTTCTTGAGGTTTTTTGGCTTTTGGTTTTTGCTTACTCTTTTATTGTATTGACGGTCATTTTTTTATTGTTTTGTGGAAACTTGCAATAGATTTTGGCTGTGAGGATACATACACACACACACACATATATGTGTGTGTGTGTGTGTGTGTGTGTGCATAAAGTTTTAACTTAATGTAGTTCAGTGTATCAATTGCCTTGTTTTATGTTAGTGTCCACTTTCGTGTCATATTTTTTTTTTTTTTTTGTCTTTTTGAGACAGGGTCTCACTATGCAGTTCAGGCTGGCCTTAAGCTCACTTTGTAGCTCAGGCTGGTCTCGAACTCACAACAATCCTCCTGCCTCAGCCTCCCGAGTGCTGGTTTCGTGTCATATTAACATTTACCCAAAGTCATTAGAATAGGATTTTATTTTCTTCAAAAGTTTCTTCTTTGCTTTTAACATTTTTTTCTATAACTCATCCGGAATTGGTTAGCTTCACATGGGTGGAGGTCCAGAATTTTGACCCTCCTCTTAAGTAGTCAATGGTTTTAATGTTACTAAGTGATACATATTTTGTTGCCATTGCTATATAGTAATTTGTTTTTTCCTTATATTTAAGAGCAAAATGGATCTTTTCCTTTTTCTTAATTCTTGGAACTTAACATAAAGTACTAGAGTCAATTTTCAGGTTTAAAAAATAAACAAAAGCTGTGTTAGAATTTTATACAGTATTGAATTAAATCTAGAAGGTGTGATCAAAATATGCAGTAAGTGTCTCAATTTTAGAAATTCATTGCAGTAAGAGGTACACTGACATTAATCCTTCTCAAAATATCTCTCTTCACTTAGAATACACTTCCCATCTTGAAGCTTCCAAAAGCAGTTCTGGACGTTCTCCTTCATGGGTGGCTTTCCTTGAAGTATGATCAAAACTACAGAGAATGCTATGTCCCAATACCATGCAACAGGCAGCAGAAAGGCAGGCTTGGAACACCATGATGGTGTGTCCTTACCCACCTTGTTATGGTGCTGTGCAACTCTGGCTCTTCCTCAAAATCAAAATGACCACGAGAGGTAAGCAGTTTGAATCAGTTGAGAATTTCACTAAACAAAATAATAAACATTTGACAATGGTTCTAAGACTGCACAGTAATTTTTGTTTGTTTTTGACACAGGGTCTCACTATACAGCTGACTCATATTGATGTTCCTGTCTCAACCTCCTCAGAGCTTGCGGGTGTGCACCACCACACCTGGTCTCGGGGCCAGCACACCATGCAGTGTTCTGAAGTGGCATGGTGTGTGGTACCAGGGATTGAACTCCAGTCTCTCCCCTGCCAGGCAGGCGTTTAGACCATCAAGCTATCTCTCCAGCCCCATCATAGGGTTATCTTCAAACTAGTTGTTTAGATTATCAGACATACATGAGCAAAATTGGTTTTAAAAGAAATTAAAAAGGAGAAGGAAAAAAAAGCATTAATTGCTCCTTTCAATAGACCAGCTGTATTTTTTTTTTGTTACCATTTTGTATTCTTTAAAACAAAACAAAACAAAACATAAAAAATATTTTGAGTCAATTCAAATCATCAGGAAAGCCATAGCAGCACAGCTAAAGACCTGAAAAAGGACTCCCAGAATGGCTTCAGAGAGTAGCAAGATCGGCTGGGGGGCGTTCAGTGCCAGGAGGAGCATTTTAAGACACCTTGATGGCAGTGGGTCATTTACCATAATAATTTTTAATGTAAGCATTCACCATTTTATTTTATGTATTTATTTTTTTGTATTCGGTACAGGGTCTATAGGGTCTACAGGGTCTATAGGGTCTACAGGTCCACTATGTAGATTGGACTCGTAGTGATTCTGCTGTTTTCAGCCTCCCAAGCACTGGGATTACAGGAGTGCAGCACCATGCCCAGTCTCGATCACCATCTCAGTGCGCCCTGGGGGTGGAACCAGCACGGCATGCCAGGAAACCAACCCCAGCCACCGTGTTCTGCCTAAGCAGGTGCTTTAATCTGCTGCTGAGCTATCTGGCCAGACTTAAAAGCCTCTCTCTCTCTCTC
>PVKA01014842.1:29898-51535 GCA_004027165.1 Ctenomys sociabilis | reverse complement strand
CACAGAGTGCAAAGATGGGAAGAAATCATAAAGATTAGAGCGGAAATTAATTGAATTGAGATGAAGAAAACAGTTCAAAGGATTCACAAATCACAAAGTTGGTTCTTAGAAAGACTAAATAAAGGTGATAAGCCTCTAGTCAAACTCATCAAAAAGAAGAAAGATAAACTCAAATCAAGCAATAAGAAATGAAAAGAGTAAAATCACTGCAAACCCAGTGGAAATCCTGAAGATTGTCAATAGCTATTATGAGAATCTTTATGCTCACAGAATAGAAGACACAGATGAACAGAGCAGATGCCTAGAAAGGTAGAAATTACGAAAACTGAACCAAGAAGATACAACAACTCTCAATAAGCCAATAACAGCCAATGAAATATGAAACGTAATAAAAAGCCTACTGACAAAGAAGAATCCAGGTCCTGATGGATTCGCAGCTGAATTCTATAAGAAATTTATAGAAGATACACTAGCTACACTCCTCAGACTCTTTAATGAAATTAAAAAGGAAGCAGTCCTCCAAAAATTATTTCTAGAGGCAAATATTATACTGATTCTAAAATCAGGGAAAGACACAAATAAAAAGGAGAACTACAGGACAATCTCCCTCATGAACATAGAAACAAAAATACTTAATAAAATCCTAGCAAATAGAATTAAGAAAATCATCAAGAAGATCATATACCATGACCAGGTAGGATTAATCCCAGGGATGCAAGGATGGTTCAATGTTCAAAAGTCTATAAATGTATACACTATATTTATAGACTGAAATCTAAAAACCACATGATTATCTCAATTGCTGCAGAGAGAGCTTTTGACAAATCCAAGACTCATTCATGTTCAAAGTCCTACAGAAAATTGTTATAGATGGACTACCTTAACTTGATAAAAGCCATCTATGACAACCCAAAAGCTAATATAATCCTAAATGGGGAAAACCTGAAATCTTTTACTCTTAAATCCGGTACAAGACAAGGATGTCCTCTGTCACCCCTTCTATTCAATATAATTTTGGAATCATTTGCAACAGCCATTAGAAATAAATGGAGGAAGAAATAAAAGGATAGGTAAAGAAGAAGTTAAATTATCACTATTTGCAGATGGCATGATACTTTACTTGGAAGACCTCAAAAATTCCTACAAGAAACTACTAGAACTGATACAGAAATTCAGTAGCATAGCAGAATACAAAGCCAATACTCAAAAGTCAATAGCATTTCTCTGCACAGATAACAAGCACACTGAAAGGGAAACAATAGAAACAATATCTTTACTATAGAACCACGAAAACTGAGATACCTTGGAATTCACTTAACCAAGGAAGTCAGAGATTTTTTTCACAGAAAATTACAACACCCTAAGAAAAGAGATCATACATGATTTCAGAAAATGGAAAGATATTCTATGCTCTTAGATAGGAAGAACCAACATCGTGAAGATGGCCATACTCCCAAGATTATTGTACATACTTAATGCAATCCCTATCAAACTGCTACCAACATATGTCCCAGGCCTACAGAAATAATTTGTAAAATTCATTTGGAACCATAAAAGACTTAAAATAGCAAAGGCAATCTTGGCCAATAAAGACAAGGCAGGAGGCCTCACAATCTCTGACTTGAAATTATACTACAAAGCCACTAGATAAAATCAACATGGTATTAGCAACGAAATAGACCTGAAGATCAATGGAATAGATTAGAAGATGCAGAGGCATCTACGAACACACTCAGCAATCTGTTCTTTGACAAAGGGGCCAAACAAACCTACTGGAAGAAAAATATCCTCTTTAACAAATGGTGCTGGAAAACCTGGCTTTCTACATGCCAAAACCTAAAACTTGACCCAGATCTATAACCATGCACTAAGCTAAAGTCAAAATAGATTAAAGATCTAAACATTAAAACAGAAACACTCAATCTCCTGGAAGAGAAAGTAGGATGAACCCTTGAAAACATAGGGGTAGGGAAAGAGTTCATGAACAAACATATATTCACACGGGAAACACTTGAAAGAATCAACAACTGGGATCAACTCTTCTTGAGGATTTTCTGCACGTCAAAAGAAATTGTCAACAAAGTGAACAGACAACCCACCAATTTTGAAAAAATCCTAACTAGTCAGCAATCAGATAAAGGTATGCTGTCTAGAATATATAAAGAACTAAGATATAACAGGGCCCTCAAATTTAAAGACCCAATTCAGAAATGGGCATCTGAGATGAATACACACTTCTCAGAGGATGAAATTAAAGAAGCCAATAAATATATGAAAAATGCTCCATATTGCTAGTCATCCATGAAATGCAAATAAAAACAACACTGAGATAACATCTCACTCCAGAAACAATGGCTATCATAAGGAAATCAACAACAAATGTTGGAGAGGTTGTGGGGAGAAGGGAATACTTCTCCAGTGCTGGTGGGAATGTAGACTGGTACAACCATTGTGGAGGTCAGTGTGGAGACTCCTAAAAAGAGTAGGACTGGAAATCCCATTCAAGCCGACTATCCCCCTACTGGGAATTTTCTCAGACGAACTGAAAACATTATATCATACTGATATATGTGTACCTATGTTTAGAACAGCACAATTTGTGATAGCAAAATCTTGGAAACAACCAAGAAGTCCATCACATGAGGAATGGTTGAAAAAGGTGTGATATTTCTATATAATGGAGTATTATTCAGCTATTAAGAATGATATGCTTGAAGAATTTGTACTGAAATGGATTCCACTTGAACATATACCCATAAGTGAAATAAACCAGATACACATGTGTAAATATCATATAGTCTCCCTAGTATAAGAAGCGAAAAGAAGATATACAAGTAGAAATGTACAACAACTAAAAACAACTGAGTCAGATAGGGCAAAGTGAATGGCATATGCTGCAGGGTACTAGTCAGCTTTTCTTCTGAATAGTTAACAACCTATGTTCACTGATCAAAATTGGAGAAATGGAAGAGCCACAAGGCCAGCCAACATTTTGGTCCTCACCTTTCAAGGTCAGCAAGGAGTCAGGACATAGGAGAACCTGTACTATAACAGCATGAAACTCGGTTGTGCCCAATAATTTTCGATAAATGAGTTTATGGAGCCACAGAGGAAAGAGACTGATGATCTATAGTGTGCCTTGGGAGAGTCACATGGAGAGAAAACTTTCTCCCTGGCTCAGAGAGCAAACTGGTCAAGCACTGGCCATGACTCATCCACATGGATGACACAGACAAAGGATCTACAGAGTAAGGTACAGGATTACAATATTAAACCCTGAGGGGACTTAATAAGAAACAAAAGCTACATCTTTTGTTATATAGGTCTTGCTCTATCCCAGTTTTAACCATCCAGCAGAAAAGTATAAAAATGAGGTATGTAATGTGGGGTTATAACAATAAGTTGAGCTATAAATGGCTATAGTCAAAAACTTCTTCAAATAACTCACTATTGTTGTGGAATGCTGGACTGTGTTGGATTCTGTCGTCAAGTTCAGGCATCTAAATTGGTTGGATGACAATAGAGTGCCCATCTTTGACAGGTGTAGACAAAGGAAACGGTATAGAAAGGAAGAATCGTGATGTGTGTGTATGGACAGTACAATTTGGATAGATACACCATGCTTCTACTTAATTCTATGAGAGGCAAGATTTGCACTAATGTTGGTTGGACAAGATATTATGTCAGCTTCTAGTAGGACAACCACTAGGAAAATAACAAGGTAGAAAGCATTAATTATTGAATCTGTGATATAATTCAGATATAAAAAATAATATAAGTAAACAGCTACATTGTCTTAATTCACTGATTAGAGACATCTGGTATAATAATGTCTCTAAGTATAATATCATGTATGCAGCTTGTACGATACCAAAACATGAAAACAGTTTGCAATGTATTAATTTATTGAATCCATCCTGTTAAGGCATCTTAGAACTGTTTGATTGATATTTGTACTTCAATAAAATAAATAAATAAAAGAACTGTATATTCATCTCAGATGTGAAAGTTTAGACTTGAGGAATCTGATTGCTTTTAATTCTTTATACGTTCTAAATAATAGTCTTTGTTTGAAGAGCAACTGACAAAATTCTTTTCCTATTCTGTGGGTTGTCTTTCACTCTTGTGACTTTTTTGCTGTGAAAAACTTTTTTAATAAAATGATATCCTAAGACATATTAATATGCTGAACTGTAAAAGGCTCAAGTCAACAACTTCCGTGGATAACCCACTACTATTGTGGACTGCTGGACCGTGTTGTATTGTTTAGCTGAATTCAAGTGCGTATAGTATTCTGATGCCAATGGAATACCCATCTCTGAGAGGATTAAACAAAAAAGGGACTAAAAAGAAAGGCCTATTCTGTATTTGTATATACAAAATAGTCAGGATAGATATACAGCTACTCTCGCTTAATTCAATGAGTAGAAAGTTTTGTACTAATAGTATTTAGGCAGGATATCCTGTGTGCTGCTTGTATTACTGTGCCATTGTTATTTGTTTCTCAATAAAATAAAAAAATAAAATAAGATGATATCCCTGTTGTTAGTAATTTGTACTCTTTTCCCTTGAGTCAGGATTTTGTTCATGAAGTTTTTGCCTATACTTATGTCTTAAATAATTCTACCTATTTTAAATTCCAGCATATTTGATGTATCAGTTTAATATTTAGATCTTTGATCCATTTTTATTTTAGTTTAGTATGCAGTAATAGACATGGATTTGGTTTCAGTCTTCATCATATGAAAAGCCAGTTTCTCTAGCAACATTTATTAAAAAAGTTATCTATCTTTAGTGAATATGTTTGGTTCTTTTGTCAAAGAAGATGGGCCGGGGAAATGGCTCAGTAGAATAAGCAGTTGCCTGGCAAGTGCAAGGCTCTGAGTTCAATCCCCAGTTCCACAAAAAAAAAAAGAGGAGGCAGCTGAGTGTGTTTGTAGTTACCTCCTCTTCTGATTTTTAGGTCTACGTGTTTATTTGTTTTTCCATAATTTTATTGAAGAATAAATAACAATGAGACAGTTTCATATCAAATTAGTAGACAGATTCAATAATTAAAACATTGCATATAGTTTTCTTAGTGGTTATTTGTTGTAGAAGGTGCAGACATAATATTCTATTTACAAACACTATGAGAGCAGATCCCTCTATTCATTGAATTACATGAATATAGCTGTATACCTTTTTTTTTTCAAAGCCATTTGTAGGACAGTTTCAATGATTAATACTTTTTACATTGTTATCTTCCTAGTGGTTATCCTTACTATAGGAAGCAGACAGAATATCTTTCATAGAGCTACATGAAAGTAACTGAATATTTATCCTAACTATTCTGTATTTACAAATACATAATGGTCCTTCCTTTGTATCACCATTTTTTCTTTAGCCCTGTCAGAGATGGGTATTCTATTGGCATTCAATTATTATACGTGCTTCAGTTTACTAAAACACTCCAGCACAGTCCAGCAGTCCACAACTGTAGTGGGTTATCCATAGAAGTTGTTGACTAGAGCCATTTACAGCTCAGCATATTAATATGGCTTTACTTTATATACCTCATTTTTATACTTTTCTGCTGGATGGTTAAGAATGAGATAAAACAAGACCTTTATAACAAGAAATGTAACTTTTATATCTGAAAGGACAGTCAAGTCCCCTCAAGGTTTATCCTGTTACCCTGTACCACACTTTGTAGATCTTTTGTCCCTGTTAGCCATGTGGATGAGTCACGGCCATTGCTTGACCAATTTGCTCTCTGTGGAAGCCTGAGAGAAAGTTTTCTCTCCATGTGACTCTCCTTAGGTACACTATACATTCCTCTGAGGCTCCATAATCTCCTTGTTCAAAAAATTTGGGGCACAACTGAGTTACATGATGTTACAGTAGAAGTTCTCCTGAGTCTTCACTGACCTTGAAAGGCTAGGACCAAAATATTGACCTTGCAGCCCTTTTATTTCTCCAATTTTTGATCTGAAAACTTAGGTTGTTAACCATCCAGAAAAGAAGTTAACTATTACCCTGCAACATATGCAGTTTGGTTTATCCTATCTGTATGAATATCAAACATCTTAGGCATAACATGAAACAAATATTTTCCATCAAGTATTGATGTATTGAACTTTAAGTCCTTACAGAATATGAGAAAAAAAATGTTAAAGTATTATACAGGTATTATTACATTGAAATTTAGAAATCTAACCATATACAACCTTGTAGTTGAATAGTTCAGTAACATTTTTTCTTGTGTCTTTTTTTATTTGTTACCCATAAAAAGGAAGAAACTTTTATGTGTTTATTTGTTTGTTTGCAAGAAATATGCTGTCTTTATCACAGTAGCTCTGTAATACAATGTCAAACCAGAGATTGTAATTCTCCCTGCCTTGCCTCTGTTGCCTAGAAATGTTTTGGTGACTCTAAGTCTCTTCTAGTTCTAAATAAGCTTTGGTAATGTTTTCCCTAGTTTGGTGAGCTATACTTATGATATGTTGATTGAGATTGTGTTATATGTGTAAAATAATTTTGGAACTACGAATATTTTAACTATGTTGGTTCTTCCTATCAAAAAGCAAGGTATATCTTTCCATTTTCTAGTACCCTCCTCTGTCTCCGTTTTTCAGTGTACTATAGTTTTCAACATAAAAATACTTTACTTCCTTGATTAGATTGTTTGCTAAGTATTTCTCTTTTATTCCCCAGTCATGCTGAAGGGGTTGTTTTCCCTTCAGAAAACAGTCTATTATTTGTGTATAGTTATGCCATTAATTTTTGAGTATTGATTTTATATCCAGTTATTAGACTAAATTTGGTTATTAAGTCTAGAAGTCTTTTGGCAGAGTTTTTAATGTCTTTTATATAGAATATCATGTCATCTGCAAATAGTGATAATTTGATTTTTTTCCTTTCTTATCTTTATTCTTTTTATTTATTTGTCTGGTCTAATTACTCTCTTTAAAGTTTCCAGGACTATTCTGAATAGAAGTCATGATAGTCGACATTTTTGTCTTGCTCTATTTTAAAGTAAAAATTTTCAGGTTTTGTTCATTTAGTATGACAGTGGCTGCTGGTTTGGCATGGATGGCACTTATCAGTTGAGATGTAGATCAATTTCAATTTCATGTATTCTTTTACTATGAATGGCTGTTGAGCTTTGTGAAATTTTTTTTAATCTATTGAGATGATCAATTCATTAATCAAAAGAAACAGCCAGAATAGATAAAGAAACAAAATCCAACAATGTGCTGTGTACACAAGAACCACATTTAACTTAAAATAAATTTGTAGAGTAAAAGTTAAAGGTTAAGAAACAATACTTTATGTGACAAGAACCCAGAAAGAAGCAACGGTAGCTATTCCATTTGAAAACAAAATAACCTTCAAGTCAAGATTGATAAAAATGTCATAGACATTCACCACATATATGTTAAGGGAAAAGACAACAATCATAAACATATATGCATTAAATACACATGTGCTCAACTAAGTAAAACAAATACTAATGGATATAAAAAATCAAATAAGTACTAACAGTTGTAATTGGGGACCTTTATACCCCAAATATCACAAATAAATTGTTCAACTTGACAAATAAAACCAACAAAGAAATGTTGGGACTAAACTAAACCTGTGAACAAATACACCTAGTAGAAGTATAGAAAATGTTCCACCCCCACAACATCAGAATACACATTCTTCTCAGGTGCCCGTTGTATGTTTTCTAAAATAGGCCATGCACTGGCCAATAGAACATGCTCAAGAAAATGCAAAGAACTGAAATTATTCCATGCATATTATATGATCATACTTGAATGAAATTGGAAATCAGTGGCCAAACAAAACCACAAATCTCCATAAATATAATGAAGTTAAATAACACCTGACTGAACAGCCAATGCATTACAGAGGAAATTAAAGAAAAAATTAAATGGTATATACAATTAAATGAAACTTATGGGAGGCAATGAAAGCAGTCCTAAGAGGGAAATTTGTATTAGTGAATTCTCCTAATAGGGAAACAGAACAAGGTCATACCATATTAATAAGTCCAAAGACAAAAATCACTTGATCCCTTTAAAATGACATTTGACTCCCTTTTCTTTGCCTAGTATGTGTGTGATATAGTTTTTGTTGTTGTTGTTGAGGATTGCATAACACTTTTTATAGTCGTAACTGTACATTATAAGCTTACTTAACTATCACTCAAGAAATCTAAAATTTTACTTTCCCATTTTATGTTATTAAAGGTCTGGGGAGATGGTTTATACTTTAACCAACAGAACTGGCCTTGAGATACAAAGAAAAGATAAAGACTTCTCAAACTAAAAAAAAAAAACAAGCTATAAGAATTCATCATTACCACATCTGCAAAACCATAAGTCCTAAGGATAAGAAGTCTTTAAATTTAAACAATAGGACACAACATAGCAACAAGAGAAAGAATAAAATTATAAAATTGCTGGTAAAATGAATTATATAGTCAAGACCAGGTTACTCTAACACTCTAATGGTGTTTAGTAAATCTTTTAAACAATATTATGAAAATTAAAAGAGGGCCGGGTAGATAGCTCAGTAGAATAAGCTCTTGCCTCGTAAGCACAGGGTCCTCAGTTCGATCCTCGGTACCACAAAAAAAGAAAGAAAGAAAGAAAGAAAATTAAAAGGCAAAATAATTGAAATAATTTTAAGGACAATAATTCATTAGTAGATGCATTATAAAAAGTTGTAGAGTCATTGATAACATAAGATGGTTAATATTATCTGTAATGTCTTTTCTTTTTTCTTTTCTCTCTCTCTCTCTCTCTCTCTCTCTCTCTCTCTCTCTCTCTCTCTCTCTCTCTCTCTCTCTCTCTCTCTCTCTCTCTCTTTCTTTCTTTCTTTCTTTGCATAACCAGGGATTTAATTCAGGCCCTTGCACTTACCAGACAAGTGCTTATTCTACTGAGCTATCTCCCCAGCCTCCCCCGCCATTTGTTTTCAGTACCAAGGACTGAACTGAGGACCTTGTGCTTGCTAGGCAAGCATTTATATCTCTGAGTTATATCCCTAGAATGTTATATCTTAATAACATTCACAAAAAGGTGATAACACATTTGTATCTTGCCATCTTCAAAGTTATCTTTTTATCTTTAACTTAAATGCATTCTATGTTAGTGGGATCTCTTGATGTGCAGCCATTTTAAGAATATTTGGGAGCAGAATTCTATGTTAATTTCTCTGTACAGACTTGGGTGCTCTTCCATTACTTCTGTGAATAACTTTAACATCCATTTTTTTTTTTTTTGGGAGGTTGAACTCAGGAACTTACACTTGCCAGGCAGGTGTTTATGCCACTAAGCTATCATCCCAGTGTCCATATTTTTTCTTCTTGATTCCCAGGTTTCCTTGGATGTATTCTCATCTATGTAGGATTGTTAAAGTCTTTGAGCTTATTGGGTCTGTGAAGAATGGATTTTTTTAAAAATTCAGTTTGCTAGTGCTTGTTTTTTTGTTCTGCTTTGCTTTGTTTGTGCCTGGTTCAGCCCACCCTGGGGGTGGAGCTAGCACAGTATGTAATACCAGGGATTGAACTGTGATCTCTGCCATTGTCTAAGTTTACCTAAGCAGGTGCTTTAGATCACTGAGCTATCTAACTGGCCTGAAGAGTGGAATTTTCTTTTTCATCTTGCCAGTGTTACTTCTGTTATGAAATATTTTGTGCATTTTTATTTAACATATTTTTGCCAACTGTCTCATATTATGTTCAGATATGCTACTCTTGTAGTTGTTCATTCCACCACTCTTGTGCTTAAGTGCAATTGTCTCTATCTTTGTTTATTTTAACTCTCCTAAACTTAATTTAGTTTGTTATGTAAAGTCACATCAGCTGTCTTTTATTCTACAACTTCCTGTAGCTTTCTGGGTATCCTTTGAAAGTCCTTATGTAGTATTTTTATTTTGAGAGACAAGAAAACTTTTGATAATGCATACTATAAAATATTAGAAATCAAAGAAAGCTATAAAATTTTCATCACAGAAGGATCAGAAAACCAGCAGGTCTGTCCTCTGTAGCAGCCCCAGGGTGGTATCCTTAAAAGAAAATTTACAAGAATAACTCAACAAACCAACGCTGTTTCCTGACCATCCTATTCTTTGGCCCATTGTAGAGCTTTATTGAAAGACAGTTGCTAGGAAATATCATTTGAAAAGCACAAATACTCTTATATCACTGGTTTTTAATCTTCCTAGCAACCCTAGGAAAGATGTATCATTGACATTCACCCTTTCTTTATAGAGGATAAAGTACAGAGGAACCAAGTGGCTCAGGGCACCTATGCGTAGGTAACAGAGCCAGGAAAAAAGAAAAACATGGTAGCTCCTGAGTTCCTGCTGTGCTTTCTGAACTCTTTTCCATATATTACTAACCAATGCCTTTATCACAGATAGGAGCATGTGCCTTTATTCTGGTTTTGAGAACTCCTAGGATGCCAATATCTAGATGACAACAGAGCTACGTCCTGATTGTATTTAATATTAGTTTCTTTGTTGCGTTCATAAAACAAAGGTCTGAAAAACAATATTTTCAAAAATTAAAACAAGATTTTTAAAGAAAATTCTAGATTCAACTTCAGAGCATTAGAACAGCCCATTCAAGATGGACTTCTCTTCCACTGCTGATTTTTAGTAACCACTCCTTGCTGGTTACTAAAGTAACCAGCAGAAGAAGTTCACTCAGACCTGGAGAAAGTTAGAATGAGCACTCACAGTGAAGGAGAAGGAGAAAGATGGGCAGCCCTGGAGTCTGCAAGTAGATGCAGGTTGCAGTGCTCCCGCACCATGCTGTTCTGCCCCTCTAAAGAAATACCCAGTGGAGCAGAAGCATCCAGTGAAATGCAAGCCACATGGGAAGAGAAAAGAAGAGTGCACCAGTGCAGTGGCTTAAATAATTACTGAAGCATGACAATTTATTCTCCAAGCTTCCAGCTAATTGAGCATTCTCATTTAATTAGGTCACATTTTATACCTTTTCTAAGCACAAGATAAATTCCAGTGTGCTTGGAAAGCAGAGAATTTCAAAACTGGTTTCATGTGAAGAAAGCTGATGTGAAGAAGACAGACTGACAGGCCAGGGCAGCTCCAGTAAGCCGCTCTTCACCAAAGGGCTGCCATTGCTGACTGTGTGCCTATTGTATCTTGCATTATTTAGGTTGTGCTGCATGGTTTGAATGTAAATAAATTAACTGAGTAAATACACTGACAAGTGGCTGGCTACAGCATGCCATCAGGGTTCACATGATCACTAATAAACATACTATCACTACCGTGTAACTCATGTACAAAACTTAGGATTTTAAGGCTAGAATAGATTTTCAGTAAGAAAATTGAAGCTCAAAAAGGACAAGGAAGATTTCTAGAGGTGACTGTTTTTAGGGATGAGGCTACTATTCAGGACTCTTGGTCAGGTACTCTTTCACTCCCTCATATGACTCTATTCGGATCCCAATCTGAGCTGACTTTCCTGGCCAGAGTTTCTGTTTTGTGATGTCTCAATGAACACTCAGGTAATGTCTGAGAAAGGAATACTGATGTGGGCAATTCCAAGGAGTCATGATGAGGCCTCACAAAGAGCAGGTCACAGTGCCGGTCCTGGGGCCTTTGGTGGTGTGAGGCACAACCCCCATTTCAGGAGCCTTATCAACTGAAACAGGAGCCCAAAGCCTCAAACACCTGGGAAAATTAGCCGCTCTTCCTCTGAATTTCTAGCTACTCTTCACCATCGCTATTGTAGAATCCACTAAAACATCTTTACATACCTTGAATTCATCTTGTGACAGAATCTAAATTGGGCCACAGTCCCTTGTGAGAAACAGATACCAAAATTCCTTTTACAAAAGTTCTGTTGGTTTTGTGTCCTCTTGGGCTACAGTGCTAGCTGCACATTGATAATTTCTTTATACTGACTCACTTAGTTAAGCTTCTAAACTTCTCCATCTGACACAATGTAAAGAATCCTAGATGTTTTTCTTCTACACTGGAATTTATAACTGCTGAGTTACTTCCTTAAGCTTCTACACTTCCCAAGTTGACACAGTGTATCAACTACTACAGAGAAGGAGACTTAACTTGATCTGCTTCATGATTTTAGTCTCCCTTGGACTAAGCTGAGCAGGACAAGGTTATGATGCTGTAGTAGAAACAGAGGGCCAGAACAAGGAAGAAGTCAGACTTTGGCTGTGCACAAACTTCTTTTCATGGAGTGAATCTGGCTTTTGGCATGAGCACCCATGAGCTGCAATGACTATGTCTGCACCTAGGACAGCTTGGAATTTTTGATTCTGGTATCAGCAAGGTGAGCTACAGTCATTTCTCTGGTGAATGACAGCCTTTGCCCAAAGCAATGGTAAAGTTCACACCGAAGCAGATCACAGATGGGAAGGAAGTGTTTCTCCACTAGGAGCAGAGACAGTGTCATACAACGCACAGAAGAGTGAATGTCTATGACACTGGGGTGTGGGGCAGCACAAGGAGGGAGCCATGTATTTTCTTGCATTTCTTCAACGTGGTTTTCTGTGCAATGAGGACAACTATTCTTCTTTACCCCAGGTTTGGAAATGTTTAAAGTGAGAAAACTGCATGTGACTGAGATCATTGTGAAGACATTCTAGTGGAGGACCAAGGCAACCCTGCTTCTGTCACCAGAATGAGCTTTCTAACATGGACATCGACGGGGTCACTGTTGCCTAAAATGCAGGAGCCACTTCTCCAGCCTCACATTGAGCCTTGCATTCTGATGGCTGGCAGAAGCTATCCCTGCTGGTCTGCACAGACTGCCTGACTTCTCTCTCATTCTAAACCTTGGGTGCCATTTCCCAGACAGGGAGCTTGTCCTGCAGCCTTAGACTTCCATATCTTAATGAGACTTTGCTTTCCTCAACTGTAGACTGACACCATGGTCCATGGCTCCCCCTCCCTCTTCCCTGGCTCTTTGTCCTGCCCCCCCACTTCTCCTTCACTCCTGCCTCATCTTTTCCTGCTCCATCCCTTAGGCTTCAGTAGCACTGTCCTCTCTGCTTCTCTCTGCCCCTGAAGGACTTCTCAGTTGGCCCCTGGGTCTGACTCATTTCCTCCCCATAACAAAGTTCCCAATCCTAGGAACCCCTCATGAGAGAATGAAGAGGCAGGCAGACAGATTAGTGGCTGAGAAGAGGGTGCATAGCTGGGTGCAGGTGGGCAGATGAGTCTGCAGGAGTCCAGGATTTAGAACTGCTGAGCTGCTGAGCTGCTGCTGAGTGACATGGGGGTGTAGGAACTAAGGGGTTGGGCAGGTGATTGGACTGAGCACACAGCAAAGGTGTGACTGGCAAGTATCCTGGGTATGGGGGGTGAGCAGTCAGTGGAATGGAGAGAGCAGCAAGAGCTCATAGCTAAGCAAAAACAATAAATCCCTTCTCCCTGCCAGGCATGCTTTCCAGCACCATACAGCATCTCAGTCCTTTCCCTGTGTGCTTGCTCATGTCAACCCACGTCCTCCTTTTCCTTATAGTTCTATAGCAGTTCTAAATATGTGTTGCATGGTCATGTAGATACAGAATGTGAGCCAAAACCAAAAGAGGACTCTATGGCCCAAACACTGGCGCAGAGGATGACACTTCCTGTAGGAGCCTCCCTCACACCGCTGTCAGTGAAGGGAGCACTGAGTATAGCAGGGGCATCTCTTCTTTGACAGATGGTGACACCAAAGGCATTGTGCAGAGAGGAGGGAGATGTGTGAATGGGACTGCACAGAGCTCTCTGATGGCAGAGATAACATCATCAATCTTCCTGAGCACCTCTAGGACATATGCCAAGCTAAAGGGTTGGGACTCAAAGGCTAAAATGATGAAGTAAACGGTGGAATGGCCACAAGATGAAAGCTCAATAGAAGAAATAATTCCTATTCCTGATGGAAACAAAAGGTTAGGGGAATCCAGCATGGTATGACGTCTATTTCTAGAAAAATAAATTGTAAGTGAAAGCTAAAGGTATTAGAAAAAATTGTAAGGAGCACGGTGGTCTTTGGAACCTCAGCTCCCTATGAGACTGACTTCACAAGCAGATATCCTGGGCAAGAATATCTATTTTCCCAAAGGTAGAAACTTAATAAAAACATTTTTGGAAAGTTAATGAAGGAGGAAGAGGCAAAAAAAGTCATACAATATATTTTAAAAAACACAAGCAGGGAACAGTCCTGAACAGATTCTCAGTGTATGAGTATTCCTGAATGATATTATGTGCAAGGAAACATCACTAGCCACGCAGGCTTGTCCTGTTTTATAGACAGTTACAATACCACAGCATTTGCTAACTAATTGTAGTGCTGTTTACCCAACTAGATGACAGTTCTGGTCATTAAAGCTTTGTTATAGAAACCCAGTTAATGAAAGGGAGAAGCCCTAGGTATTCCCTCCTTATGAGTACCCCACTGATGTGGCTGAGCCCAAGGGGACAAGTGCCATGGAAAGAGCAGGGCCCAAGCCATGTAAACAATGTACACAGTTGATCCCCAGCACTTTGATCATCTGTGTTCTACAGAAGGATGATAGACTTCCTGCAGGGCTTCTCAGCGCCCTCTGTGACTCAAGTGCTGAAGAAGGGAGGGCCATGTTTCCAGAATGCTCAAGTTTGTGAAGTTATAACCCCAAGTTTGTGAAGTTATAACCTTGCTCTAAGGGTATGAGGTCCATGCTCCTGCTCTGCACTTTTAATGGAGTAAACTGAAGTTGGAGCCATCAGTTGACAAACCCCCATCCTATCCCTGGTCAGATGGATGCATGTTCCTCTGGTCTCTACACCAGTCTTTCAGGAAATTTCTGAAACATCAAAATAGGGATTGAAGGGATCACAGATGGAGGGGCCTTTTGTCTTGCTTACCAGACATCCAACACTGAAGGAGGAAACTTTTATTTAGCTCACAGTTTGTAGAGGTTTCAGTCCATGATCAGCTGGCTCCAAGGTAGGGTGGCATAAGAGAGGCACTGTAGGGAAGATTATAGCAACCAGACCAGAGAGAGCAAACCAGGAAGCAGCCCTGCCAGCAGCCAGCCTGCCTTTCCTTTTTATTCCATCCAGGCTTTCACCCCTTGGTGGTGCTACTCAGAACTACACCAATTCCAATCAGTGGATTAATTTGTTACCACACATCCTTAGCCCTAGTAGTACATACACTAGATCCAGTCAGCTTCAACCCCTCCCCCATTCCAGTGAGTGCATGGGGCTGTAGGGGAACATCTATATACAAGCACAACAGTGTGTTTTTTAACTCTTCAGTGTCTCTCCACCCTTGGGACCCTTGCCTCCAGCTCAGTCTTCTTGCAGATCTAATGGCCTGCTTATATTATGCATCAAAGGACCAAAGTCCTTCAGGAAACTTTGGCCTGGAGCAGAGATAAGCTGCATAGCCTGCACAAGTGTGTCTTTCTCTTGATGAGCAGTTTCTGCTGTAGTCTCCTCTAAAGTCTCTTTTTTTCCTCTTAAAAAAATACATGCAGTGCAATAACCATCTGGCCCCTTTATTTCTCAGTGCAGCTACATGTGTTCAGTGCTGACCTCCTTGGCCATGCAGTTGGCTGGAAGCAATCCTCTTATTAAATCAAAAAACCAAAGAGGACCCCTGCCCTTACCCTGACCCATGACAAGCCTGAAGCTGGCTTCATCCTGACTTCAGCAGACTGCCTGACATTTAAATACCAACACTCCTCAAAAGAAGAGATAGAGGAGGCAGGCTGTGCACAATTTTTTATACACTATTTCTCATTTATGAGAAGAAATGGAAAGGGAAAATGTCATGGAAATTCAGAGCTGAAACCCAAGGAAGTTACTTGGCTGGACAGAGAGGCCTATGGGCTGGGATGTCAATGTTCACGGAAAGGTCGAGAGCCCCCAGTTAAACTTAAGCTGCTGTCTTTAATCTTCTATCAGCATTAGTGGTGGAACACAACTTCTTCAGTAGACCACAGCTTCTGTGCTTCAAGGTCTGTGCTTAACCTTGCATGCACAGCACCCCTATCCTGAGAAGCAAACATCACAGTGAACCTAAGGAAGACAGACCTGGCAAAGAGGAGAGAAGATCCTGCATGGTACATGGACTTGGCTTGTTAGATTCTGAATTTTCCAGATGCCAGTGATCGCCCTGCACCTTCTGACTCTGAGTGTAGAAGATGGGAGATTTACAAATCAGTGTCAATGGGCTATACACCAGTTCTCTTTCTTTAATAGATGACTCAACCCAGGATACAGATGAGAAGCTGCTGGGAGAGCTGGGCCTGGAGGGGGCATTCACTTCAGCAACCACACTTCCATGCCAGCCCTCAGGAGAGCTAGCTGGAGTCCCTTACCACCTGTGGGTACTTGAGTTTCCCTGGCAGGGAGCTCCTGACGCTGTTTTCTTCTGAGGTCTAGTTCTCAGGTCTCATTGGCACTAAAAATCCCCTGGTGACTGATGTAGTCTTTCTATAGATGGCTTATTTTACCGACTCTCCTCAGGCTGGCTTCCCATGAAAGCAAGGACTTAAGGTACTCTCAGTTTTGCTTCCTTGAAGGTGTTTCCTTTCTGAAACAACATTTCCTGTTTCTGCTCTTATGCACATAGACATAGTGCCATCAGAGTCCCCTAGTCAGAGATGCTCCATTACCAATAGATAGCTGCAGTACAATTCAGAACTCATCCAAGTTGGCCTGGCTGTTGTGCTTCTCTTCTTCCTGCTGCAGCCCATGGAAGTGAACCCGCTGGCCTCTCTGGCAAGATGTTCAGCTTCTGGATCAGCTGAGTGGACCTTGCTCCTGGCAGGGAGTTCTGCTGCAGGGTTCCACACCAGGCCTGTCTGATGGAAGAGGTTCCAGTGGGTGGGCCTGAGTACTGGCTGGACGTCTGCAGTGCAATGCAGAAACATGAGGAGTTTGTATCCAAACACTGATCCTATAGGTGCTGAGCTCAATCTCAAACCCATATCATCACTCTCATTTCTGGGCTCTTAGACTTTAGGAATTTCATTTGCTCCTCCTTTGGATTGAATCAAGTAAATCTTTTTTCCTTTTGTTTTGATCTACTCAAGAAATACTTTCATATTAGCCTGAATAAGCCTTTGGATACTTCATCCTAGCCTACAGAAGAGGTTGTAAGTACCTCACATTGTGCTTTCACTGTTTCCTGAGCTCTTTCCCAACTCATATTCTTGAGAAATGCTTTATTAAGTAATGAGATAATTGGCTGTTGTTAGAATTTCACAACATCTCCACAGCTCACTATCTCTGTTATTTCAGGAACTTTGCATCTTCTCTACTTCTAAAATTTTGAAAGAATGGGCACAGCCCATTCTTTGAAAAAAAATCTTTGAAAAACACTAAAGAAAAGTTTTAGGCTACTGTGAATAGATTATTCAATATGTACAGTACTGAAGCAAATAAGAATTTTAGAAAAATCCTAATCACCTTATTTCAGAGTAGCCCTATGTATAGAGGTTACTGCTGGCAAAGAGAAAAGGGAAGTGAAAAATTAATTTCTGGAAACTAGAAGAAATGGAGCCTTACTATGGAGTGACAAATGACAGAGAAATAATGGGTCTTATATAATTAAAAAGAGATGTGAAGAATGAGGAAGACCAGGTGAACTTTTGCTGGACTAGGGATTAAGAGGGCAATATTGTGGGAATACCAGTGGTCTAAAAGACATGGAGGAATTCCTGTATCATAACCACACAAATTGGGGCCTCAAGTCTATACCTGTGTGAAACTGCCTTCTACAATCTAAAGAACTGAAAGCAGATTCTTCCTTGGAATTATGGGTAAGAGCCTGGCTAGTTGACATTGATAGGTTTTCAACTGTGTCACAGCAGAGAAACAGGCAGAAGGAAAAGGGGAAAGGGGCTTTATTATAAAGGGAAAGGGCTTCATTATCTTAGAGTACACTGAGAGATTTTGGGAAGGATAAGGCATTATCTGGGTTGGAACAAAGGGAGGTTGAGGCCTTTATGGCCTTTTTCCAGGGGTGGGGCTTGATGGGGACATTTAGATACACCTTGAGGAGCTGACTGGGGCCTTCCCTGAGGTGGAGGGAGAGCTGAAAGGAAACTGCACCCTGGGATGAGGTGGAGAAGGGGGAGGTGGTCCCTTGAAAGATAAGCTGCTGTTTTAAGGGTTTCAGCCATATTATATGACCACCATAATTATTCAGTAATTCATACTATGGCTATAACCTATAAGACATGTTAATTTTAGCTTGTGCAACTCTAAACAGAGGTACTAAGTGAACCCACCTAGTAGGCTGACCTGTTGTTCTATAATATAAAAATGCATGGTCTTTTAAAACACTGTGTTTTCAGCAATTCATTAAAGTAGCAAAAGGAAGCCACACTGGGGTTCACAGTAGACTTTATAGATTTATTGAGTCTATTGTCATATCTTTTATTTGTCTTGGAAAATTCTAATTCTTTCCTCATTTGTTCCTCCTGACCCACTTTTTTTCTGTCTGCTCCTCTTGCATCTTTAATCAGATGAATATTAGGTGGTGTTACAATTGTCTTCGATGTCTTACATCCTAAAATACCATTTTAATGTGTACCATTAATCATTTCCTGTTGCTTATGATACACAGTTTATGTCTCATGTTGTCTCCCAGTTTCCTTGCCATCTTCCCAACTTTTGTTTAATCTGCCACTGAGCCCACCTACTGGGTTGTAATTTCATTTTTGTACCTTTCAGCTTTAGAGATGTAACTTGATTCTTCTTTTTTCATTCCACTTGTGAAGTTCTTCATCTTGTCACCTGTTTTCTTTGTACATTGACAATAAATGATGACTGGTGTATTTTCCATTGCTCTATCTCTGCTGTTGGCACTTCTGTAAGCCTGATTCCTGTTGCTAACAAAGCTAGGTGAGAGGGTAGTTACCTTGTGCCACACATTGAAGAGTTGGGGGTAATGTCACCTTCCCTTGGCCCTGGTTCAGACAGACTGGAAGGTGGCTGCATTGGAGCCAACCCAGCCAACGTGGTATGTCTGAGCACATCTGAGACTCCTTGTGCATGGACTATTGCAGATTGATTCTCATTATAAGAGCAAAGCCTGATAGAGGTCCAAAATGATATCTTTGAAAATGTGTGCTCCTTTGTTTTCACTGCTTTCAGCTAATCTTATTAGGCTTTTGTGAGCCTGGATACTGGACTTACTTTCATACTGCCACCCTAGGCCTCACAGTGCTTTACCTTAGTGCTCTTCTATTCTGAGAGGGCTTCGGGGCATTTGTGGGGTAGGGCGAGTCCTGGGATGTCTGACATTCCCCGTGAAGCTTTACTGGTTACCAGAATTTGCATTTCTCTTGTCCAAACCTAAGTTTGTCAGATCAGGCTTTGGAAACTTTTCCTTTGAAGATAATAAAATAAAGCAGGTATCAGCTACATGAACTCTAAAAGTAATACTGGAGGCAAAAAAAAGCAACAATACTCCACTAGCAAGACTTCAGTCATATGATCACAGTACTCACTCGAGGCCTAGCAAGTGCAGCGTGGCATGTCTGGGCCCGGAGAGAAGAGGAACTGGTTTTCTGAAAATGTGGAAAGTTACAATGGCATGGCCCAGATTTAATAAGGTGAGAGACTTAATTAGTGACTTTGGAAATGTGGAAGATGAGCCAAAAGACCTCTGAAAGGACCTCCAGGACCCATGACCCTGTTCATTCCTAGGTATGGTTTATTTAAGAGTCACCAACAGCACAATAAAAAGTTATCATAAGATAACTTTTTAAAGTTATCCTGTTATTTTAAAAAGAGATCCTGTTATTTTAGGAATCAAGTGCTATAGTCACAATGTGATTATGTACTTTCTTATCTGAAAGGCAAAAATAGTGATCATGATTTAGGATTTCCAATGGACTCACTTAAAAATACCATGACCATAAGCATCAGTTCAATGAATCAACTGAATATTCAGCTTCAATGAGCTGGAATAAATGTTCCTTAGGTGAAGACTAACTCAAAAATTCCATCTAGCACAAGGCTGAAATGCCTTTGTATCCAAGGAGAATATGACATGATTTCAAATTTTCATTGTTGCAGTCCTAACTCCATACATTTGCCACCTGAGGAACTTCAAAGGGCACTTAGGGAATGCTAGAAGACAAACTCAAGGTACTTTTTCTTGAAGATACTGCAATTTAGCTAATGAAAAATAGACAAAAATGGGGATAAAGTAAAGCAGCATCAACATTTTCATTTGAAAACAAAAATTTTGTTAAGTGCTATTATTATCAATTAAAAAAAATAGGCCTTTATTTTAGAGCAGTTTGGAAGTTCACCCCCCAAAACTAGCAGATTATACAAATAACTTCTGTATACCTATCTCTCATGGCATTTTTAAATTTATATTACATGTTGCATTAGTGGGCCTCACTTGTGACATGTATGACAAACACTGATGTACTATTTTTTTTTGTGGTGCTGGACATTGAACTCAAGACCTTCTGCTTGCCAGGCAGGAGCTTATTCTACTGAGCTGTCTCCCTTGCCCTGTTGTACTATTATTAACTAAAATCTGTAGTTTACATTAGGGTTCATCCTTTGTTACATACAATTATGTATTTTTTACAAATGCATAATGTTAGTTTTCTATTGTTCAATATTAGAATGAATAATTCTTACTCAATTGTTTTTATTTAAGATATGAAGCATCTTTTTGTTTTCTTAAATACCACCTAGAAATGTTTTTCAGAGAAGTTTCTGTTAAAGTATTTAGCCCATTTTTAAAAAAATATGTTTATACAAACTTTGACTTTTTTTTTATTTTCAGAACCAAGGATTGAACTCAGGGCCTTGTATTTGCCAGGGAAGTGCTTATTCCATTGAGCCATCTCCCTGGCCCCAATTTAACCCATTTTTATGTTTTTTTTTGGTGGCTTAAATAAGGTTTATTTCTCATAGGGAATGTGTAGAAGTGGGCTGCTATGGAAATGCTGTGTGAGGCCAACCAGAGGCCCAGGCTCTTACGACCTTGTTCTCTGCCATGGGCGAGGTGGCCTGGGCCACCTTGTGGCCCAAAGTGGCTGGATACCACACACTCTAGGTAGAAATGCAAAGGAGGCTTCTCCCCAGAGATTCAGCCAGAACTCAGTAATGAGGAAGCCATACCCAGCTGCGGGGAGTCTGGGAAGTGGTCTTTTTACCTGCTACGTGTATCCAACAAAACAGACAGCTGTCAGTTTCCATTCTATTCACAACTGTATGCTTTAACAAAAACAAAACCAGTCTTAGATTCAAATAAAGCCTGTGAATATTTTATGCAGGGCATTAGCCCTTGTCTCTAGGAGCACAGCAGGCAGGGTCTGGAGTAAAGCAGGCCCAGTGGGTCTCCTGTCCTGTCAGAGGGTGACAACCTGCTGCTCCGCTCCAGCTTGTAGTTTTTGCAGTGCTGACCATAGATGCCTTGAGTTGGCCCTTCGACTCAATAGGATGGTAATGGGAGATGTCCTGGTGTTGGCCAAACAAAACATGGAACAGAAAGCATCTCTGAGCCGGGCGTGGTGGCGCATGTCTGTAATCCCAGCACTCGGGAGGCTGAGGCAGGAGGATTGTTGTGAGTTCGAGACCAGCCTGAGCTACAAAGTGAGCTTAAGGCCAGCCTGAACTGCATAGTGAGACC
>PVKA01014842.1:0-29798 GCA_004027165.1 Ctenomys sociabilis | reverse complement strand
TCCATGAGTTTCTTTATGTCCGCTCCTCTGCATGAATAGAAAACATCCTTGAGTAGGGAGGTTTGGCAGGGGATGGGCAGGAGAAAAGGACCCAAGTTGCAACCTATGTGACTCGGGGTCCAGCGCCCGGCCTTGCTGCCCCTCCCCACCAGCTCAGGTTTGGATCTTAGCCAGCAGCACCTGTCCTTCTTGCCTCCTACTCAGGCACAGATCTGGGGCAGTTTGTTTCTATAGCCTGTGGCATCCACCTGGGAAAAACTGCAGGTGATTATACAATCTTCAGCTGGTTGCTTAAATGGGAATGAAGGAAACAAAAATTTTCCCTCTTGTTCACTTTCTGGCTCCTCTTCTGAAAAAAAAAAAAAAGTTTTTATGGTGATTTGATTTTGACTGCATCTCTAAAGGCCCTGTGTCCTCCCAAGACTGACACTCTAAATGAGAACCTTCTTGGTCCTGTCTCTCAAGAGCCCTTTCCCTTCCCAGGGAGGGAAGTCAGTCCCATCAGGGCCCCCAGAAGGCCTGTGCCTCCTGTCACGCCTGGGTCTCACAGCGCCCAGCACCCCCATCACTGTGGTGAGGGATTCAGTTAAGCTCAGAGCTCTCCCTGAGCATGCCGGATGTAGTGCTGATGGAGCCCTGCTTCCTGGGCAAAGTCCTGACCACACTCGGTGTAAGCAAAGGGGCCAGGAAGGGCACAGGCCTTGTGCACCAGGCGATGCCGCTTCAGAGAGGCTGCGTGCCCAAAGGCCTTGCCACAGTCAGGACAAGGGAAGGAGGCCTGGGCAATGGTGGGCGCATCCGGCAGGGACGGCCTGGTGCCTGTACCGTGGCTGTGCTGGTGGGTGATGAGGGCCTTGGACGAGGAGTAGGAGCGGCCACAGGTGAAACAGATGAAAAGGGCGCCCTGCAGCTTCTGGGCCACAAAGTCAGCTGGGTGCTCCTGCTTCATGTGACGCTCCTGGAACTTGGAGTCAGCGAAGGTGATGAGGCAGTGGGTGCACTCCGGGGGCCCTAGGTGGCCTGCGGGATGTGGGGAGAGGTCGGGGAAGCCAGCAATAGTCTCCAGGACCTCCCAAGCCCCAGAATCATGTCAACAATGGTTTGTGCTCTAGGCTCACAAGACTACTAGTGCTGGATAGTGGCTGAAACTTTATTCTCTGAGAGGCCAGGCAAATGGCTCACGGGTGTGAGGCTGGATATGAAAAGGTAAAGCCAGGCCTGGAACCTAAAGAGTCTGCCATCTGACACAGAGGTATCAAATTAGAATTGGGTGGGGGACTGCATGAACCCCAGTCCCACTACTTCCTAGGCAGGCACGACAGCTTCCTTATAGAGGTTGCCTCCTGAGCCACTAGGACACGTCTCCGTGGGTGAATCTTGCTGTATCATGGGCTCTTGAGGATGCAGGTCCTCCATGGAGACAGGGACACCTCCTTTAGCCTGCCTCCTCCTGGGGGACATCCTGTGACATTTGGTCCACGGAGAGCACTTCAGTCCCTTTACTGCAGCACCACCTAGAGCACCCCACTCGCAAGGCTCTTAACCCATTTTTAATTGGATTATTTGCTTACATATTGCTTACTTCTAAGATGTCTTTGCATATCAGATCTTTTATCAAATATGTGATTTGAAAATATATTTTCCCTATGCATGGCTTATCTTTTCATTTTCTTAACTATATTTCTTTTTAAAGTTTTTTTTTTGTGTGTATGTATGCATGTGTGTGTGTGTGTGTGTGTGTGTGTGTGTGTGTACAGGTTCTCACTATGCAACGTGGACTCATAGTCATCCTCCTGTTTTCCACTTCCCTAGTGCTGGGATTACAGGCATGCACCACCATGCCTGGACTCTGTATTTCTAACAAATGAAAACTTTTTTGAGGGGCTGACTCAGCCCTAAGGGAGGGGCTGGCGTGGCGTGTGGTGCCCTGGGTCGGGCCATGGGCCCTGTGTACATGCCCAAGCTTGCCTACACAGGTGCTTTTGAGCACTGAGCTATCTCACCAGCCCCTAAAAACTTTTAAACTTTATTGAAAATTAGCTTTTGAATTTTGATCTTTCACAAATTGTGTTTTTATTTTAGTATCAAGAAATCAAACTCATGGACATTCAGGTTTTCTCTGATGTTATTGTTTTAGCAGTTTTATTGCCCTTTGTTTTTATATTAAGAACTATCATTCACTTTGAATTATACGAAAAATGAAATGTCTTTCTAAATTTTTAGATTTGTTTTGCCCAGTTGTTTCAGCACAACTTACTGTAAAACCTTTCCTTTTTCCATAAAATTGTACCTGCTCTATGTGCTCCTAATTTTTGGCTCTGCTTTTTGTTTAATCAATCCATTTGTCCATTCTTTCACTAATACTACAACCTTATATTACAGTTGCTCTAATGTAAGTCATGAAGGCTGATAATAGAAAGAGTCCTCTAACTTGGCTCTTAAATTATTTCCTTTTCATTCTTTCTGTCTTATTTTTCTAGAGGGTGAGTAAGCTGGATAGAAATTAACTTGTCTTTTTTTTTCAAGGACATGTAAACTTCTTTACAGATATTTCAATACCTGGGAATGAAGTGCAGAGCCTCGCTGAGCTATCTACCCCTTGCTTACATTTTTCCAAGACACCATCTACCAGCCCAGGCGTGCCTGTCCATTTCCTGCTCCTGGAACCCTCTCAGCTCACAGGCTTCTCTTTCTTGTGCATACTGACCTCTCTGCTCAGAGTGCCCTCAGCTTTATGATCTCCTAGACACACTGCTGCAAACACTGGGGACAGACAAGTGTGTATTGAATTTACTGTGATATATAACCACGTGGATGGCAAGTTTCTCAAGTGAAGTCTTGGTCAGAAAAGAACAAAAGATTGAACTGTGCATTTGGAGCTTTAGATACAGCCACAAAGAGAAAAGAAGAAACAAGAAAGGAGCGGGAGTTGAAAACATAACATGGGGTTTAAAAGAATATTTTGGGTTTTAAATGGAGTTAATATGATATGTTAGGCTTTTTTGGAAACCCTCCATCTTAAGCCACTGCCTGTGAGCTACAGTCACGCTCACAGTGTGATGCGAGGAAGCTCATGGCTGTAGAGTTGTCAGAGGGAAATCTGTGGAATGACATGCGCTTGATGACACCCAGAGCTGTGCTCTACCCAGCTGGATGTACACCAGTCAGTGTCGGTAGCCAGGAAGCTTGCAGGCGATTGCTGTCTGCAGCCACTGTTGCTGCCGCCGTTCCCTTTTGCTCTTGCTGTTTTGTTGTTTTCCTCCACCAAGAGCTGCTGCCCTCTATCATGGGCCAGTCTTCCTTGGAGCCAGAGGAGTATGAACAGAAACCTCAACTAATTGTTAACTAAATAAACCTTTCATCCCTTAATTTTAGGTGTCAGGCATTTTGTCCTAGCAATGAAAGAAAAGTAACCTAGACAGCCCATATAACAAAAAAATTTCTAACAAGTATAGAAATAATATGGAATGGGAAATTAGCTTAGGAAAACATGCACAAAGGGAAAGACGGTTAAGCAGGTTTCAAGGAACAAATTTATATATATATATATATATATATATATATAAATACACACACACACATAGATTGGTTGTTCTCTCAATCTTCTAGGCCCATCCCTTCTTTGTTTGGAAAGCTAACAAAAAGAGCCAATGTAGAAAAAAGATCCTAGAATTGTTTGGAAAGCTGCTCAGGGGGTCTTCCACACTTATTCCTTTTATTTCTCTCTCTTATCTAATTGCTCTGGTTAGTGTTTCCACAACTATACTGAACAGGAATGGTAATAGTGGACATCCTTTTACCTTCCTTCTTTTGAGACTGGAAGGGAATTTCTTTGTTACTTTAAAACAAATGTTCTGAAATATGTTCTAATATATATATATATATATATATATATATATATATATATATATATTACTAAAGGTGAAAAAGATAGGTTATCTTTACACATTTAGAAATGAAGGATATTTCTTAAAGTTTATGTGACCACCAAAATAGCAACTAGGAGATGTTTAACTACTAAAGCTGTAAAAACTACAATATATTAGTAGTTGAAACCTTGAGCAATTTAGTGGGAAGCTAACAAAAGGGAGCAATGTAGACAGAAGATCCTAGAAATTACAAGGAAAATATCTCAAAAAAGGTAGTAATAGACATAACTCAAAAATTATCAATAACATGGAAATATGCTGATTGAAATCTCCAGTTAAAACCAGAAAGGCTCTCAAACCTTATGTGAAAACAGAATCTATGTTGTAAAAGAGGACTGTTTAAGACAAAAAACTAATGAAAGTTTGACAATAAACACATGGGGATAGAAACTCAAGTGAAATGTTAAATTTAATGTTGACTTCATAGCTAGTAATACTACTGAATTTGGTAATTAAATATAGAAGTTTTGGTGGAATTTTGGGGATCTTCTGTGTAAATTACCATCTGTGAATAATGATAATTTAAATTCTTTCCTATTCTTATTTGTAGGAGACACTTTTATTTATTTTATTTTCTAATTTTTTTTTGTAGGAGACACTTTTAGGACTTCATCTTGGTCCAAGAAGCCGATACTTGTAATCCCAAAGTTATGTTATTGGAATCCCATCATGTTGATTTTAATCTGTCACTTTTTATGCAACCCACGGTGAAAATAAAGACACTAAATTGTATTTTCAATCATTGGGGAATTGAGGGGTTCTAAGTCTAGCCATGAAGATGCCTTTCTGGAACCAAGAGAACATCCCAGGGCCTCACCTAGTTTTTATTCAGTGGGGGAGTGGCTTGAGGAGAAATGACTGAGAATTGTGGGAAGTAGGTGACCCTGTGAGCTGAGCTAGGTGGGTGGCCTACATTTACCTCTGCCATATACAGAGAGGATAAACAGAGGGAGTAATCTACATTATACTATTATGTCATTGAGATAGCATTTAATGCTTTGGGTGGCCCGATGTGCTTGAGTTTTGATGTAATCTTTAAAGCCCCAGGAAGTCATAGCCTCCAACTTGAGACTCGATCCCAGCTGGTGGCATGGAGCATTAGCTCTACCGTCCTGTCTCCACCTGGCTCACATTAAAGAGCAGCAGGTTTACCAGGGAAACACGCATGCCATCTTCAAAGATTATCACCAGCACCTCACCTAGACCCATACACATTGCTTAAGGCCAATTGAAGGATAAACAGAAGTCCTAGCCAGCTCTGCACATAACAGTACGAGGAAATAGGTTCAGGCACAGTCAAAATGGAGACAGTTGCTCTTCTTTCAAGGACAGCTGCTTAGGTGGTCCTCCACACTTATTCCTTTTATTTCTCTCTCTTATCTAATTGCTCTGGTTAGTGTTTCCAGAAGTGTACTGAATAGGGGTGGTAATAGTGGACATCCTTCTCTTGCCCCTGATTTAGAGTGAAAGCTTTCAGCTTTTGCCCATTTAGTATGATGTTGGTTGGTGGTTTCTTAAAGAGAGCTTTTATTGGATTGACATAAGGCCATCTAGTCCAAGTTTTTGTAGGGTATCTTTTTTATCGGGGGGGGGGGGGAGAGGGTCTATAGGGTGTTCAGGGTCTCACTACTAGATCAGACTCATAGTGATTCTCTTGTTTACAGCCTTCCAAGAGCTGGGATTATAGGCATGTGCCACCACACCCAGTCTCAATTACTATCTGTGAGCCCTGGGGGTGGGGCTGGCACAGCAGATGTGGGATCGAACCCCCGGCCCCTGTGCCAGCTTGCAGATGCTTTAATCCACTGAGATACTTGGCTGGCCCTTTTGTATGGTTATTTATGATAAATGAGGGTTGGACTTTGTCAAAAGCATTTTCTGAATCCATTGAGATGATCAGGTTGTTCTTGTCTTTGGCACAACCTAAATGTCCATCAACTGAGGAATGAATGAAAAAGATGTTCTCTTTTTATACAATGGAGTATTATTCAGTAATAAAGAAGGATAAACTTCAGACTTTTATTGGTAATGGATTCAACTTGAGGCCATACTATTAAGTGAAATGTATTAGACTCACATGTGTAGACATAATAGTATTATCTCTCTGGTATGAGAAACTGAAAGAGTAAGTAAGCTCTAAAATGGACAATAGATATTGTGAAATGGGAAGAAACTATTCAAATTTTGTTAGGCAAAATTCTGCTTCATTTGCTTTTTTTCTATTTCTTATTCTCTTTAAAAGTTAAAAAATAAAATTACAGTTAATTAGAAAAAAGTCAAAGGAACTAGGATGGCTTAGAGGGGAAATGACAATAAAACAAAGAAAAAATGCAAATTTTTTAGTGCAAATACTATTAGTGTCTCTCAGTTCATTGAAAAGGAAGGTTTTTTTCTAATATCAATAGGAGAATTTCCTTTATTTTTTTATTTTTTAAATAAAATACAAAATAGTGTTTTTTGGAGTGGGGTCAGGTGATGACCTGTCTACCTGGTTGACACGATGACCACCAGCCCCACAGTAGGGGCATCTATTTATACATTTGGCAAGTTAGCAACATGTGACACAAGGTTGCCTAGTGACTAATGGCTGACCTTAACCAGTTACTATGCTTATCTCAGGACTGCAGTAGCCTGACTGCTTTAGGCACTGAGGTCTAGTCACACTTTTATACATTTGACCACATTCTTTGGTTCCCAACATGTTTCTCTTTTTTTTTTTTTTTTTTTTTTTTTTTTTTTTTTTTTTTTTTTTTTTTTTGTTGTTGTTGTGTCAGTTATGAGTGTTCCATTGCAGTTGGAGAAGTTACGTTTGGAGAACTCTTTAGAAGACCTTTTTATTCTTACTCATAAGTTTAAGGCATAAATAAATTGGCCAAATAAAGAGATGTGTGCCAAGCTCTTAGTAAGCCATTCCCTTGTCTTTTTTTTTTTTGCAGTACTGGGGATTGAACTCAGGGCTCTGCACTTGCCAGGCAAGTGGTTATTCTACTGAGCTATCTCCAGGACTCTAGAAGACCTTTTTATTCTTGATGCTAGTCCAAAGAGTTTTGTTACTTGAATTCAGCAATGTAACCCTACAGAGTTCCACAGTCCATAATAGAAGTAAGTAATCAGTGCATTTGGCAACTGTCAGAAGTTGTTAGTGAGTTGAAACTTAGCTTATTATTACAGCATTATCTTTTACTTTTCTGCTGGATGGTTAAGAACAAGTTAAAGTAAGGCCTGTGTAAATATAAATTTAACACTTGTTATCTGACAAGGTCAGTTAATTGCCTCAAGATTTATCTTAGAACCATATACAGCACCCCTCACATCTCCTGTCAGTATTAGCCACCTGGATGAGTCATGGTCATTGCTTAACCAATTTGATTTTTTGTGAAAGTTTGAGAGATATTTTTTCTCCAGGTGACTCTCCATAAGCATGCTATATATTGTCAATCACTTTCCTCTGTGGCTCCATAATCTCCTTGATCAGTTGCAGGATTGAGTTGCAGGATGTCACAGAAGAGGTTTTTATGTGATGAGCCCTCATTGACCTTGAAGGGTTAGGGCCAAAATATTTACAATCTTTTTATTTTATCTATCTAATTTTTGGTCTCCAAAAGTTGTTGAACATCTAGAAGAAAAGCTAAATGACATTACTCTATAACAGAGGCAATAAGCTTAACATTACAATATGAGTATCAAATACCTTAGACAACAAAATAGAACTGTTATTTTCCAACAGCCATGGATATTCTAATATTTAAGTCCTTATACAATATTAACATTGTATAGATTTTTGCACTGAAATGTAGAAACAAAAACCATACACAGGATTATAGCAAGACAGTCCTGATGACATTTTATGACATACTTAAGCACCATCTATTTTATATGTTTATATTTATTAGTGAGTGAGCTTTCTTTGGTGGGCAGGGGAGTGTCTATAGAATGTTCAGTCTCACTACTAGATTGGACTCATAGTGATCTGCCTCTTAACAGCCCCCTAAGAGCTGGGATTACAGGAGCGTACCACCATGCCCAGTCTTATGACATATATAAAATTTTCATTTTGATATAACATAAAATCTCTAATCAATCATCTCTATCTAATATGTAACAAATTTTCACCTGACTAGTCATCCTTCATTGGAATCACAAGTTTTTTGTTAAATGCAGAGGTTTGAATCTCAGAGGAAGACATCATAATAAGCATTTTTTTTTTATAATTTGGAAGACCCATACTCTGAAATCATGAATATACTTAATATGCCACGAGATTAAGAATAATGAATTACCATGAACATGTGAAACCTTTGTTTCTTAATTTAGTTTCATACCAAAAGCACATTTTAAGAGAAACCTTATTGTAATTTTTTCAGAAAAACTTCATCTTTTTTTTGTCAGATCATCTCTTTATTGATGCATTTTCCTGTGCTCCTTAGCTAGCTGGGCACTGGACAATGCCATAAAAACTTTATCTTTTAACCAAGGACCAAATTATTGAGGATGTCTCCTGAGAGACTATTGAGAGGAGCAGTAGCTGAGGCAGCTAGAGAGCATCTCTCCTCTCCTTACATTGTAATACAGTCTACTGAAACTATTGGGAGCTCCTTATAATGAACAAAGTTTGTCTATCCCTCTATTCACAAATTGGAGTCCTTCTCTTTGTCTTAGTACTAATAAAATTTAGGTTATTTTTATGTATTTTATCACCCATTTAGATCTTAGATTCCATTTTGTCATTTCTTTCAATAGGCCCCAGATTGGATCGACTCTCAACACTGCTCACTTCTCCAGATCTGGTTTCATGGCACAGCCTGATAGTGTGATCTGGTATTCAAATAGGTTAATTAGCATTCTCTGGAAAAACATAAGCATACCCTCTGTGCCAGGTTAGTACTGGACTTGTCACTTCCATTTTCCAGTATGGAGTACCCTACGAAGGACCCTTCCTAGCCTTTTTCTCTTGCCTGATGGAATTATCTGTCTGCTACTATGCTTCTATCTTTCGTGAAATATAAAAAAATTTAATAGCATATACTGACAAGTGAAGTTGGAGTGACTGAGTCTCCCTTTGGTTTCTGTAATTGAAATTTTACAGTATGTTAAGAAACCTGTATATTATACTTTGGAAGAGGAACTCATCACACAGCCTCCCTAACTTGATATGACTTATGTGTGAACAAGCAAATTAATTTAACTTATCTGAATGACACTGTCTCAGTTACTCTTCTCTCTTCTACAGGTGCTGGTACAAAATACCCAACACCTTAAATTAAGGAAGGAAAGAGTTTTTTTGTTCTGTTTTGGTTTTTGTGGTGGTACCAGGAATCAAACTCAGGACTTTGTATTTGTCAGGCAAGCACTTATTCTACTGAGCTATCTCCCCAGCCCGCAGGAAAGATTTATTTAGCTTACAGTTAGTGGAGGCTTCAGTCCATGTGTCTTTTAAAATATCCCTATTATCGTAAATCTTAGGAAATATGAATTTGTTTCTTTTTTAAAAAAGCAAACTATATCTTTAGGATGAAAACAGCCTTTTAATTTAATCACCTTAAGGGGAAAATGTAAAAACTTTTAGTGTCAATTATAATGAGAATAATCCTTTGTATCTCCCCAGGTGGGCAAAGCAGCTGTCTTACCTGGAGCCCATCTATACATGCATTTGAAAAGCCTTTAAAAATTTTTTCCTTTAATTAATTATTTATTTGTAACTCAGTATCCCTTTATAACGATTTTAAAATTGTTATCAAAGAAAGAATGACCAATTGAGTAATATATGAGTCTGGTATGTTTTTAAAAAAAATGACTTGGGTAGACTGAATGATACCCTTAATATTTTTTTTTTTTTTTGTATAATCAGCATTGATGACACCAGGCAAAACCTAGCGACCTTTTAAAATGAGATTGTGAGGTTTGGCAAGATTCCTACTATACTCTGAGGCATATGTCAGTAGACCCCAATAGGAATAATTTGGGGACCCATTTCAGGAGTTAATAGAAATGTGGAGAATGAACTGAGGTCCTAGACTCCACTATCAGGTGCTGCAAGCTAGAGGTCAGTGATGCTTGTGGTAGGGAGGGGAAGCACCCTCATTATTTGATAGGGCTGAGACAGCCCCAATGGAAGTTTCCCTGAATAGGCCAGCTTTCCACATCAGGTTTAGACCTAAGTTCACTTTTCTAATGATATCCTCATTATAGTACATAGACTGGAAGATTTTATTAAAGAGATAGATAATGGGGCCGGGGGTATGGCTCAGTGGAATAAACACTTTCCTGGCAAGCACAAGGGCCTAAACTCAATTCCCTGTTCTGCCAAAAGTGAAAGAGAGAGAGACTGAGAGACAGAGAGACCGAGACACAGAGAGAGAATGGCTATGCTGACAAATTAAGGGATACCTCACCCATTGAAGTTCATTCCTTCCAGGCCCTCATGGCAGCTACCTTAGTTTGCTCCTGTATTTGTAATGCAAAGGTCAATTGATTGTTTTTGATAGCAAAAGCAACCTCCCCAATTGGTCTGTCTTTTGTATTGGCTGTGTTGTGAACAGCATTTGGAGCTGCCAGACCCCTGTAATATTCAAAGAAATTTCATTTCCATAATAACCTGGATTCAAACATGCTTTAGCTATTCCTTTCCAATAATTTGGGGTCATAGTCTGTTGTCCTAGCATTTCTACTAAACTCAAGATAAAGAGCAGTAGACCATAAGTAGCAGGGACTCATTTTAATTCTTTTGACGTTTTAAAAGTTACAGCTTCATGAAGGTATACAACTAGTCCTGGATTATTATGGATTTGAACTTCAGAAATGGAAGATATGTTGAAAACCCTCCATGGACTTCCCTGCTGGTCTCGCTTATTTTGGTGTCAGTTGCAAGAGAGATAAACAAAATGTCTCTACTTCTCTAGAGTTGGAAGTTCCAATCTGTGACTCAGTGAAATTTCTCTGAGCTGACAGGGATGGGATTGACTCTGGCTCTGTGAAACTTATTGAGTGTTGGGAAGTAAAATTTGGGGAAAGCATCCTGTGGTGGGAAAAGATCCCTTTTGTCCTGCATTGCTGCCTCCTTATTTGATGGAGCAAGGCTAGAAGGTTCAAGCTCTATCTTTTGGGGCATCATTGCTCCCTTCTCCTTGTTTTGCTCAGTCTTGGTACTTGATTGTAAAGGAGAGCTGTGAGGTAAATCCTTTGTGTTTAAAAGCCATTCTAACCATGATCCAGAAACCAAAGTTAACATAGGGATTAAGCATGCCACAAATATATATATATATAGTGTGTGTGTGTGTGTGTGTGTGTGTGTATGTTTCTTGTGACTGTATTTGTCACATTTTTAACTCAATATAACTTTCTTTTAGTCTTCTCTCAAACCTGTTTGTCTCTTTAACATCTCTTATCCTTCTGTCTCTTACAAGCTCTTTCTATCCCTAATGAACCTCTACCACCATGCTTTACACCTGATGTGCCAGTACTAATGCACACCTGTGCTGAACATTGGTGCTAACTAATCCACTTCCCTCTCTTCTACGTTCTCTTTGGAACTGTTTCTGCTACCCGCACTTATCTCATAGCAGGTGTCCCAGTGGGAAGGGTGGAAGGAGTGAAGATAAGATAAACAAGAAGACAAGAACTTGTCCGGTTGGCAAGACAGCTCCAATAGAATAATATTAAAAAAGTACAAATGATGCAGATTTTCATTAAATAAAATAGTATGAATTTAACACTATTGGTTGTATTGCATAGTGTTGTCTTCAAATGAGTTGTTCAGATTGTCAGATATATGTATGCAAAACTGGAAAAAGAAAAAAGTTGTAAGAAATTATGAAGAGAGAAAAAGCAAAAAAAAAATACTGAAAAAAGACAAAAATTTAAACATTAACTGCTCCTATCCATACACCAGCAGAAATCCACAGTAAAATAATCCAAACTATCCTGCTTATACGAAGATCTATCTCTTCCCCTACTCCTTCTCATCTCAGGAAGTCCTTCTTTTTCAACAGGTTCATTCAATTTTCACAGTATCTATTGAATTGGAGAATTTTTTATGCCCATATGTTGTGCCCTAAGCAACTACTTTAAAGATAACAGTATATACTGTATTAACCATTGTTATTCTCCTATTTTTTGTTATGAAATTTTATTTTACCTTTTTCCATGAAGTAAAAAAAGAAAAACTACTTTTAAAAAGTAGTATGGCAAATACTAATGTTTGTAAAACATGTTTCAAGGAAATATGCAATTATAGTTTTAAAATGTTGCTATAGGACAGAAAGAAAAAAGTCTAGGAAGATATAAGAATTCTAACTTTTTAAAAATTGTTATGTTATTTTTATTTTTTAAAAGAATACAAAATAGTGATAGAAAAAAAGCATTAGAAATGATACAAAATTTCACTAAACAAAGTAATAGGTATTCAACAATGTTTGCTGATTACATAATGCTGTCTTCAAATTAGTTGTCAGGTTAGCAGATAAAAACATGTAAAATGTATTTAAAGAAAAAAACAAAACAATGATGAAGATATTATAAAAGATTCGAATGAATGAAAAATCAGGGAAAGAAAATTTAAGCATTAACTTCTACTTCCAAAAGACCAGTAGAAAAATACATACTTCTTGACATACCAATTATTACCATACTGTCTTACAAGTCAAATATTTTTGTTTTTTTAATGGGTAATAAGTGAAAAATGACACAAGAAAAAAAATGTTACAGGACTATCCTGCTACAGTGCTGTACATGCTTCTAATGATATCAGCATCACCTGGATCAATGATTGCCAGTGTGCATACTCTGTAGTATTTTCCACATGCTGTGCCCAGTTCGATGTTATCACCCCTGTAGTGGTGGACACCAGTTTTGGCCAACACGGCACGGTACTCTATCTCAGATTTCCTCAAGGCCGGGAAGTTGTTGGCAAGGATGACCAATTTTGCTTTGCCCTGTCTGGTCATCTTCAGCATCTGCTTATATCCCAGCATGTATTTTCCACTTTTCATAACAAGTTGGAGCATAGAGTTGACGGACTCCAGAGATTTTTTCGTCTTCTTTGTGGCCACCATCTTCCTGCCTTAGGTGCAGATGGCCCCCAACCAGAAGCAGCCACCAAGATGGCCGGGGAGTGAGAAAGGAGGGAGTACCCACAATGCCCCCTTCTTTTCTTTGTCCTTTTCTTCACCTAATTTCCTTTCATTGAACAATTCTTTCCCTATCACAATATCTGTGTACCTTTTAAATTTTCATTACTCTTTCAGGTTCTCACACTAGTGAGATAATATGATGCTGGCCCCTGTGGATTTGATTTTTTTTCACTTTCCAATATAGTCTCTGGCTACATCCATTTGTCTACAAAAACTTCAAATTTATGTATTTTATAGCTGAATAATATTTCATTGTGTAAAAATACCATCTTTTTAAAGAGAATTAAATCATTTATTGATTACACATGATATTGGATGATACACAGCTTCCATTCCATCTATCATTGTATCTGGTACCATTATTCAATTTAGATACATAGGATGAGCCAACAATCATTTTTATGACCAAGTAGCTGACTGTTTGCTTGGATGACTTTTTCAATGGTCAAATTCAGAGGTCACAACAGTAACTGTTAGTTCAACTACACCAAGGTTTCTGAAGACAATGACTTCTTTATCCAAGCAATTGTAAAGAAATTTTAAATGGAACCTGGCATCACCCTGAAGGAATTCTAACTTCACGCTGTTGGGGATGTTAACCAAGATGGCTTCAGAGTAGACTAACTTTACACAGAACATTTAAGAAAAGACACATTTATTCAATGTCATGATCAGACTATTACATTTAGCAATCAACAGCATGGGTGCATAAAAGGTCTACATTAAAACCCTTTGTTGGAATGCTTTACACTTTCCACAGAATAGAAACTAAAATAACCTATTATACAATTAGTTGCAAATGCAGTCCTCAAGTTTTTTTTTGTCCATACACATGAGTATTGTCTAAAACATGTTTTCTTTGTAGCAGCCAGGCCCTGCCACCACTGTGATTGGCTGAGTTCACAAATCCATTCCCTGTCACTTCTCTGGCCCTCCTCTCCTGCTAAGCTTTGTTTCCTGGTAGTGCTTAAAGCCTTCTGCCACTGACATAGCTACTGCTGCTGCTGGAGCCACCATAGCCACCTTGATTTCATGGTTTGGTAAAATATTGGCCTCCACCACCATAGGGCCCAGAGCTTCTGCCTCCAAAATTTTCTCCCTTCATGGGCCCAAAATTTGAAGACTGACTGTTGTAATTGCCAAATTCATTATAGCTTCCACCACCTCCATAATTGCTTTCACTACCACCACCGAAGCTGCCTCTGGCTCCTCCGTCGTTATAGCTCATAGCTGCCACTCCTGCCATAGCCACTGCCCTTGCTTCCATAACTCTGTCCACCACTTCCATAGCCTCTGCTTCCTCCAGAGTAACCTGGGCTGCCTCCTCCATAACCACCATCATTACCAAATCCATTGTAGCCATCTCCACTGCCACCATATCCACCCCACCACCACAGCTGCCACCAAAGCCACCTCGACCGCTGAAGTTTCCTCCATGACCGAAACTGTCATTGCCACAAAAACCACCTCCACGACCACCAACAAAATTTCCAGACCAACTTCGACCTCTTTGGCTAGATGAAGCACTAGCCATCTCTTGCTTGAACAGGACTTTCCTCACTTCACAGTTGTGGCCGTTTACAGTGTGGTATTTTTGAATGACAATCTTATCCACAGAATCATGGTCATCAAAGGTTAAAAAAGCAAAGCCCCTCTTTTTTCCACTGCCTCGGTGGTCATAGTTTCAATCACTTCAATTTTTCCATATTGCTCAAAATAATCTCATAGGTGATGTTCTTCAGTATCTTTTTTAATGCCACCAACAAAGATCTTCTTCACCATTAAGTGGGCACCTGGTCTTTGAGAATCTTCTCTTGAGACAGCTCTTTTTGGTTCCACAACACTTCCATTTACTTTGTGTGGCCTTGCATTCATGGCTGCATCTACCTCCTCCACAGTGGCATAAGTGACAAACCCGAAGCCCCTGAAACACTCTCATCAGTTGTTTCAAAGCTCAGCCCTCCAACAAAGAGCTCCTGTACCTGCTCGCGCTCCTTGGGAGACTCTGACTTAGACATAACAACAATCGGAAGAGAGACTGATGATGCTTCCTCTGCGGTGTCCACCACGGACCACATCTTTTTTTTATACATTCCTCAGTTGGTGGGCATTTGGGTTGTTTCCAATATTTATTTATTTTTTAAAAGAAGTTTGTTAGTGCCTTTGCTCTTTGCCACCACCGTGGAAGGTTGTTCTCTGCCTTGTGCCACTTTGCCTTGGAGCAGCTGAATATGGACTGAAACTTTCCATAACTGTGAGCTAAATAAGCCATTCCTTCTCCCATTTTGGGTGCTTGGTATTTGTCCCATCAACAAGAGAAGAGTAACTAAGACAGAATTTGGTACCAGAGGAGTGGGGCTGTTGCTGTGAATCAACCTGATCATGTGGATTGCAAGCATTTGGGAATGACTAATGGGAAGATATAGGAAAAGATCTGAGACGTTGCCTACAAATGAAATGCTGATACACCTTCAGCTGTTCAGTTTGGGAGATTCTGTCTGACCTCAGAAGACCAGAAGGCTTGATGTAGGCAGTTGAGTTAGCTAGAAATATTATAGGCAGTCAGGCAGGGTCAGGGTCTCAAAGGAGATAACACAGGAGACAAGATATCTTGTAACTCTGGGAGGCATAGATGCTCCCTCTGTGGGCTAGACCTAAAGACCAAAGATCAGACAAATGCTGACTTCCCTAAAGATTGGCATCCAAGACTGATCATCAATCTGAAGGAGACCAAGGATCATTAATCTGACTTCTACTGGATGGCAACCTGACAAAGTCCTGTTCCACATTCATGCCCGCTTGCTATGTGACTTGCTTCTCTGTTTGTTTCTGAACTTAATCAATTTTACCTGAGCAATGGTGCCTGTAATTCCATTGGTTGACCATAGTTTTGTGCCAACTCTTGTCCACCTAAGCGAGTTCTCATATCTTCACCGCCTTAGACTCACCTGACCTCATGGTTTTACTCTATAAATGTCCCTGAAAGAGACAGCTTCCTGGGGAACTACTTGCTCGGGCCCCCCTCCAGTCCCTCTCCTGGACAGGAGCTTTCTTTCCCTCAATAAATCTATTCTGCTCATAACCACCATTTGTTCCTTAAATTCATTCTTTGGCTTTAGAGAACACAAACTCATGCAGGTCAGGTCAGGAGATCATTCTTCCTTATTTCATTTGGAGGTTCCCTATGCCGTTTGAGGTTACTGACCCAAGATCAGTTTTTCTCCCTGTATCAGGCTGGTAGAAAGCCAGCCTGTAAAGACCAGGCTGTGGAAGTTTCTACAAGGAAGAAAGACTGCATTGATTGCTGTACTCCAGATCGTTTGTGTTTTGACTTGGCGGAAAAGTTGTCTGCATTTTGCTCATACTCAGATACTTTCCTTGAGGGTGAGTTTAAGCATGGCAGACTGCTTAATCTTTCAAAAGATATTTCCAAGCAGCCAAATATTGGGTCAGTAGCATGGTTGTTACTAGGGGTTTTTAGCCAGATTTATGATGAGAATCAAGAGCACAGAGCCCAGCAGGAGGGTTTAAAATGTGAGTCTGGCCAGAAAGGAAGCTCCATTTTTGTGGACGGCAAAGATAGAGCTGAGAGGATCTCCACTGCCAAGAAGAAACAAGAGAATGGAAAGAATGACCTGAGGATATCACAGGAGGAGGGAGGTCTCCACCCTTTGCAGCCTCAGAACTGCAAATGTCAGGAATTTTGCCTTGAGGAAAAAGCCCCCCCCCCCCCCCCTCAGCCTCTCATTCCAGAATGGCAGCAGCGATCATACCAGGTTCCAGAATGGTGCTGGCGTGGAGAATACATTCTTTGGAATCAGGGTCATAGTGCTCAGCCATTCAGGCACTGGACCCCTACAGCCAAGGAAGCCCAGCTACTGCTCCAGCTGGCAGTAGACCTTGGCGTCATCCATATGGTGATGATTTTAAGTGCTTTCGGAATACAGGAGTTCTGAGGTTAACAAGGCTTCCACCTCGATTTCAGAAGAAGGCTTGGAAACCAAGCAGTGTGCCCCTGAGAGGGCAGTGTGTGAAGCTGTGAGTGAGAAGCCTATTCAGTGGAAACCCCAGAAGTTTGGAAAAGCCAAGGATGTGGCTCATCTAAGGGAAACTGCAAGGAGGGAACAAAGCCTGCTTGAGAGAAAACCCATGGGAGCTACCACCAAAAGTGCTGTAGGGGTGGAGCCACATAAGGCCTTTGGAGCTCACAACTCATCACAGATTGCTTCGGATGTCTCACATGGAACTGTAGGACTTGATGTCTGCCCTGCTGGATTGTAGACTTGTGTTGGTATCCTGCTGTGTGTACATTTTGGAATGGTAATGTTTATCTTATGCCTTTGAATGTTACAAATGTTTAAGTTTTCATGTGTACAGGGGCTCACAGTTAAGAGTTTTCCTTGGATCTTGGAGGAGACTTGGGACTTGGACTTTTCAGCAATGCTGAAACTGTTGGGACTTTGGCAACTCTTAGAGATGGACTAGAATGGCTTTGAGATAAAGGGATCAGCATGAGTCTTTGGTGGCCAGGGTTGGAATGTTATGGTTTGTATACAGATGTCCCCGCAAAGCCTCATGCAGACTTTGGGTGGCTTCTCAGGATGTGTGTGGAAGCTGCACCTGCCCTGGGGGAGGTAATTTGCATTACAATGTAAGGAGGAAAGAGAAGCTGGTGGCTTGAGCTGCTGCTGTCCTCCTTGTGCTCCCGCCTGAAAGGTTGCTGTCTGCCTTGTGCTATTCTGCCTTGGAGCCAGCTGAATAGGTGCTGAAACCTCTAGTAACTGTGAACTAAATAATCCTTTCTTTCCTTCAAAATAAATAGATAAATAAAATAAAAAAGAAGTTTATTTAAACAAGACACTTGACTTAAAGGGAAAACTACCTAGGATTCTGCTTTTTTAAAGAGTAATTTACTCCCACGTAAAGACAGATTGCCTTACATGTAACAGCTACGTACAAAAAAGATAAAATTGTCCCTGGCTTTACAGTGATAAATGAAAACATTAAAATTCTCCAATCAAATAGGATATGCAGAGAATTTTATGTTGCTGTCTTTTCTGTTAATACAGTGAGAGCAAAATATAAAGATAAGAGCAGATGAGCGTGCCACTAACGCAGAAAGTGGGTTATGTTCACACAACCAGTATTCCCTATCTCATCTCAATTTGATGTCAATCAAAATACACGGTTGGCCCTTTAGTTTTTTCAAAAAAAAATGTGCTTGTGCACATACACCAGATACGTTATGTACAATAAAGGAATGGGAAAGGGGTAAACAAAAGAACAGAGAAAACTATACTACAGTAGTTAGGATGTGGTGGAACCACTGTGCAGTTTTCTAATTGAGAATGTATTCTTTGTCTGTAAGAACAGAGTTCTGGAGTACTTGCAGGTTCCTTTCTTAGTAGACACCTCTGTCTGCTGCTGGAACATGTCAACTATATCTTCACCCTCCAATTCCAACTGTGCAGGTGTGTCTCTTTCATTGATTTGCTGTCCATAGAACCAGAATCTGATCTGCCTCATTGACAAACCCTGTCATTCACAATAGGCTTTCATTTGTTTACTAAATGCTATCTGCCTCTTAGTCTTAAACTGTACCACAGAACCATCCTGCTCTGCCACCTTCAAATTAATGTTATTGTTGTTCTCAGTCCTGACTCCTTCTTTGGGCTTTTCGTTGGCCATTGTGAATGCCTGAGTCTTCTTAGCTGCTGCTTCACAAAATAGGTACCAGTTCCGCACCGAGGGAGCACACCAGTAGCATGGGAGGGGCAGAACAGGGTTTCCAAGATTTAGCTATGATAAATTGTGCTGCTATAAACATGGGTGCACCTATAGCACTATGGTATGAGGTTCTCAGTTCTTTTAGAAAAATACCAAAGAGGGGAGTAGCTGGCTTGAATGGTACCTATAATCCTAGCTCTTTGAGGAATCTCCTTACTGATTTCCATAATGGATATACCAGTCTGCACTCCCACCAACAGTGCAGAAGGTTTCCTTTTTCCCCACAGCCTCTCCAGCATTTGTTATCGGCTGACTTCTTAGTGATCCCCATTCTTTCTGACATAAGATTGTATCTCAGTGTTGTTTTAAATTGCATCTCTTGAGTGACCAGTAATGTTGGAACATTTTTTCATATATTTATTTGTTAATTGTATCTCTTCATCTGTGAAGTACATATTGATCTCAGATGACTATTTTTGGATTGTATCTTTGTATTTTTGAGGCCTGGTTTTTAAAAAAATTGTTTGTATGTGCTGGATAATCTTTGTCTGAGAGATGATAGTCTGTTATAATTGTGTCCAAATTTGTGGGTTTTACTTTTACTCTATTGGTAATTTCTTTTGATGTGCAGAAATTTTTTAAAAAGATGAGATCAAAATTGTTGATTCTTTTAAGTATTTCCCATGCAGATTGATTTTTGTTCAAAACAGGTGAAAGACATATGATGAAGAGAAACCAGAGTATTGATTTTGTTCAAGAATTCTTTACCTACCCTTATGTCCTTAAAGTTTGAACATATGCAAAAATCCCTAATAAAATACTAGCAAACAGGGCCAGGGAGATAGCTCAGTGGAATAAGTGCTTCCCTGGCAAGTGCAAGGGCCTGAGTTCAATCCTCAGTTCCGAAAACAAACAAACAAACATAGCAAACAGAATACAGCTAGTCATCAAGAAGATTATACATTATAACCAGGTGGGACTTTTCCCAGGAAAGCAAGAGTGGCTTAATTATGAAAAACCATAGTTGTAGTACACCACATCAACAGAGCCAAAGACAAAAATCACTTGATCATCTCAGTAAATGCAGAAAAAGCTTTTGACAAAGCCCAACAATCATTCATAATAAAAATCCTAAAGAGAATCAGATTATATGGTCTTCATCTGAATCTGATAAAAGCCATCTACAATAAATCAATAGCCAACATTATATCTAACAGACAAAAACTGAAAGCTTTCACTTTAAAATTAGGACCGAAACTAAGATTCCTGTTGTCACTACTCCTGTTCAGTATAGTTCTAGAAACATTAACCAGAGCAGTTATACAAGAAAAGACAAAAAAGGAATAATAATTGGAAAGGAAAAAGTGAAATTATAATTATTTACAGATGACATTATACTATACATGGTACTGACATAAAAGCAGACCTGGAGATCAATGGAACAGATTAGAAGATATAGACACAGTTACAAGCACCTTTATCTTTGACAAATAGGTCAAACATGTTCATTCAAAGAAAGATAGCTTCTTTAATAAATGGAGATGTAAATACTGGCTTTCTACATGCTGAATGCTTAAAATACACTCACACTATCACCATGCACAAAGCTACAGTGAAAATGGATCAAAGGTTTAAATATTAAAACACTAAATCTTTTTTTTTTTTTTTTTTTTGTCTTTTTGAGACAGAGTCTCACTATACAGTTCAGGCTGGCCTTAAGCTCACTTTGTAGCTCAAGCTGGTCTCGAACTCACAACAATCCTCCTGCCTCAGCCTCCCGAGTGCTGGGATTACAGGCATGCACCAACACGCCCGGCTGAAACATTAAATCTTTTGGAAGAGAATTCTGAGATTTTTTTAATTTACTCAATCTTCAATTAGAAAAATCAAGGATTATTTAATTATAGAAAAAAATTATACATCCAAAGTTACAGTGAGAATTCTAAGAAAAATATCTTAGTAATTGGTTTATTCTAAGGGAAAAACTTAGATAAAGTATGATAATTTAGCTAATTTATTGAATTACAAATGACATATAAAACAACCTCCACATTGAATATATATAATTTGATGTGTTTGGACTTATACATTTACCCAGGAAACCAGCACAATAATCACAGTGATAAACATACCAATCACTTGTAATATTGTTGTTTCATGTGTGTGTGCATCTAACATGAGACCTGTTTTCTTAGCAAGTTTATATATGCTCAAAAACCTTTTCTTAACTATGCGCACAATGTTGTATAACATAGCCCATTTCCTTTCTTCTGTCCTTGCTAATCACTGTCTTATCATCTATTCTTGTGAGTCTGTCTAATTTGGATATCATGTATATGTGGGTCCTGCTGTATTTATCTCTCTTGCTTATTTCTTTTTTTATGTACTTGATAATGGGTCTCACTATGAAGCTTGGACTCATAGCAATCCTTCTACTTTCAGCCTGCCCAGCACTGGGATTGTAGGTGTGCACCACTATGCCCAGACTTCATAACAGGCTCAGAGCCAGCATGACTGGTAGTGCCAGGGATCAAACCCCAGTTCTTGACCTTCCCTAAGCACGCACTATCTCATCAGCCCTCTTTGGCTTATTTCAATTAGCATAATTCCTTCAAGGTCATTCCATGGTGTGAAAAACAGCAGAATTTCATTTATTTCTCATGGTAGCAAAATAATCCAAATATCCATTGATAGATAAATTGATACAAAAAATGTGAGTAATGAATACAATACAATATTACTCATTCTTTAACAACAAGGAATTACAGAATGCTAAAAATGTAATCATGGGTTAAAAAAGGTGATGGGCATTAGCAATATTAAAGAGAATTCATGCAAAGCCACTTCCATGTTGTTAAATCTGGCAGTCAGTCCCTGGTCTTTGTTTTAATGCCCCCAATACTGGTGTGTGGCAGGTGGCTTTAATGAAAATATTTTATTGCCTTGTCCTTCAGAGATAAAATAACTAAACAAAATAGTAATAAAGAAATATCAGAATTGGACCATACCTTTCAACATTTGGAATTACTACATGTCTACAGAGTATTCCAAACCACTTTTAACAGAGTATATATTTTCTATAGCACATACTACTTTCTGCAAAATAAGTCACATACTTAAATAAATAGAAAAGAATCAAAATCACCTCTTGTGTACTATCTGACCACTGTGCATGAAAATAGAAATCAGAGACTGAAGAAATCACAGAAATTAAAAAAAAATCACAATAATTGTAGAAGTGCTTAGAAATTTAGTAACAGATTTAAAGAACCAATGAGTCACAAAAGAAATCAAGGGAAAAAATTAAGTTTCTGAAATTAATAAGGATGGTATATTATTCCTTGGAACCTCTGGCACACAACGAAAACAACCCTAAAAGGGTTGTGATCAATACTTGTATTAGGAAAACAGTGAGCTCAGATAAATAACTTACAAGGAAGCTCAACACACTTGAAAATAAACAACACAGGCCCCAGCCAGAATTAAGGAGGGAAACCCTAAAGATTTGAGTAATTGATGAAATCAAAACTAGAAAAGAAACAAAGAATCCACTAATCAAAGAGCTAGATTTTTAAAAGACTAAACAAAGCAAATGATTCCCTTAACGAAACTTAAAAGGGAAAGTGAAGAAAGATGCATATCAATGCAATTAGAAATACAAAAGGAAAAATCATAACATATTCAATTGAAACCAGAACATAGCAACTAAAATGAAAAATTGCATTCCAACAAAGCAGGAAATTTTGAGGAAATGCACAGATTCCTAAACTCACACAAATTAAAGCTAATCCAAGAAGACATAAAAGTGTTGAACAATTCAATAGCAAGCAACAAAATTTAAAAACAAGACCAAACTGAAGGAAATGAGAGCATCAAGAAAACAGAAGTTGGTTCTTTGAAAAAATTTGTCTATCAATAGCTTCCAGGCAGTGAGAATCCTTTGTGTACCTGTATAAGTTACTCTTCTCTTGTTACTGGGACAAATGCCCAACACTCAAACTGAAAGAAGGAAAGGTTTATTTAGCTCACAGTTATTGGAGGTTTCAAGACATTGGAGGACAGGCTGGGGCACTGCAGTGTCCAGGATGACCCTCTCCACACCTGGAGAAAGCACAGGTTGCTAGTTTAGTGGTTCTCTGGCCCTCCCCATCAGGCCCCGGCCTGGTCCTCTGGCTCCACCCCTCAAGCCACTTCTTGCTCCTCCAACTGCATCTGCCCCATAACTTACATGAGGCTTTGGGGGGACAACTTAACACAAACCATAGCATTACCTATCAGGACAGTTGCTGTGCTGGGTGCCATCAAATTTCTTCAAACAAAGCCAGTCCTCTGACGATCTCAGCCCCAGCAAAGTGAGTGATATTAATTAATTTAGATAGGCACAATATAGTGGAATGAAACTCCCAACCTGAAAGGTACCTGAGATGAGCTCATGTTCTCTAAAAGCAAAGAATGAATTTTAAGGAACAAATGGAGGTTAAGAGCAGGGTATTTATTGGGGGAAAGAAAACTTCTGTCTAAGGGACAGAGTGGGGACCAGCAGATTGTTCCAGGAAGCTGTCTCTTCTAGGGACTTTTATAGGGTAAAGCCACATGGTGAGGTTTCTAAGGTGGGGAACATAGGAACTCACTTAGGTGGGCATAAGGTGGGACAAAACTATAGTCAGCCATTGAGATTACAAGCACAACTACTGACGTAAAATTGACTAAATCCAGTACCAAATGAGAAAATGAGTCAATACCTGATACCCATCCACAGGGAAGTATGTGGCTGCGTTTACTTACTTTTGTCTTGAGGTGGGTCCCAAAGCAGGAGTATCTGTCTTTTCCAAAGTTGCAAAACCACCTTGTCTCCCATATTGTCTCCTTGAGGGTCTGCCCCTGTCTGACTGTTTATAATATTTCTATGTAATTTAGCTGCCTACAAGAGGCACATGTGTCTGGTGACCCTTTATTTGACAGTGCAGTTTTTAAATGTGTTTAAGTACTGCACTCAAATGCATAACAATTATGGTAATAAAATAAGGGGTAGGATTAGTTTGTTAGAGTTTACTATACCAATTTTCCTGGGATAACCAAGGTACAAATGGAAAGGCTTATTTTGACCCAGGATTGTGGAAGTTGCAATGTGACTGGTTGGACTATTGCTCTTGGGCCTCTGATAAGGCAGACATCATAGCAGGAATGCATTGGAAAGGAAGCTACTTACCTTACTGTGGCTAGCAAATGTGTGTGTGTGTGTGTGTGTGACAGAGACAAAGAGATACATCACTATTAAGCATGTGACCCACAGGTCTACCTCCCTCCAAGCAGACCCCCATCTCTCAAAGATCCATCAAATTTCTAACAGCACCACAGCTTTGTGATCCAGACTTCAGCACACAGCTCTTGGAAGACATCCATCCAAGCCACAGCAAGGGTAACTAGGTCCCCAGTAAATGACCATGGTCAGCGAGATGAGAAAGACATGGCAATATTCACTATGATGAAATTATTTAACTTTAAAATTTGTAAACTAAAGCTGCTTGGTTGAGCAATAGTATTCAGTGGTTTTAACCCTGCAGCAACAGCACATTAAAACATCTAGGAATATATTTACATTTCAAACATGTCCCCTGCAAGGAAGAAAAGCATATCATCTGTGATATTCACAATATCGTACTATATATTATGAATTACATTGGGAATTCTCCAAAGCCTCATCCACTCATAGGTTGGGTTTGGGGAGGTCACTGGATCCTAGAAGTATGATGCTGGATTAGGGTATGTGACATTGTTCAATTGTGATGTTGTATTTATCATTATCTCCTAGGATCAGGAACTTTGGACTGAGTTATCTCCATTCATTACTCCTTTTGCCCTCCCACACTAACATGAGGTGGTGGAGACTTCTTTCTCCACAATAGGAAGTATGATGTCAGTGGCTGAGATCCAAGACCGTCTCAAAGCCAGACCTCAGGCTGGTGAGGGGGCTGTCCCTGTGGACACAGTGACTAGGATGCCACTGTGGACAGCCAAATGTCACCTAGAGTGGGCCCTGCAGATGCAGCCTTGTGGATGGAAGAACCAACGAGCAGACCTCAGTGTAGGGCTCTCGCCTCCTCTAGCCAGCCCTGGGTAGGAAACAGGATCAGACAAACACAGTTGGCTTCCCCAGTGTCAGTCATTCTCCTGCAGCGATTTGTACCCAGAGCCAAAACTAATTTATCACTCAACAATTCTGCTTAATGAGCACAGGATTTGCTTCAGAACAAATGAAAATAAATGTCTACAAAGCATTTCCAGCTGATTGTTCCATTTAGGGTCTGCCACATGAACATGCTTTTCTTCCTTACAAAATAGGCCTGCACTGGGAGATGGCTCAGTGGAATAAGTACTTCCCTGGCAAGTGCCAGGGCCTGAGTTCAATTCCCAGTTCAGCCAAAATAAATAAATAAATAAATAAATAAATAAATAAATAAATACATACATACATACATACATACATACATACATACATACATACATAAAATAAGCCTGCACTAAAGATCACTTAGGACCTCCAGTCTTTTTCTCTGCCCTTTGCTGATTTCAATGCCCAGCTTGACTCCTGGTCACCTGCACTGTAGTGGACAGCACTCACACTCACGGAAGCTGTACCTTTCACCCACCCAGCCAGGACCACCGCAGGTAAGATCCTGGGTTCCCCTAGCTACCAGCAGAGCAACAGCCATACAAAAGAACAATCCCAGCACAGGCCTGTGGGGCCAGCGTCTGTGTGGGTGAAGATGTACCCAACCTCTTACACTGAGGCAGGACAGCTATGATCTGGGACACACAAAAGGAAAGCACATCTCCTTCTCCACAGCCTCACACAAAACTGTGGTGAACAGGGGCCCAAGATGTCACCACTGACCTCAGACTACGCTACCTTTTTTTTGTATAGAAGACTCATTTTCTTGAAATTGTTGGTACAAAGGTAGTGCTAGTTTACTCACAAACTGAGGCACAGGTATGACCAGAAGCATGCTGCGGTTATGGCTGCCAATCCCACTGCCCAATGTTTCATCACAAAACTTTTAAGCTGAAAAGTTGAAAGCATTCAAGAGAAAACATCTGCATATTCATCCTCTAAATCCACAATCATTAGCTTGTTTTAGTCAATTCCTATTTATTCATCCAACATGAAAACATCTTATTTCTCTACAATTTTCAAAGCCAGCTGTGAGCTCTCAGCAGAGGATCCCAAATGCAGCAGCAGGTATATGTTAAGTATATCTCTATATAGATATAGAGCTATATATAACTTTTCATTGCTTAAATTTGCACAGAAGGCAGTGCAGAGACATAAAGGGTAGATGAACACAAGCCTTATCTATAAGTAAGATGAACCATTCTCAAACATAGAAAGTGATGTCAGCTCAGAATGTGCCTCTGGCTTTGCCCACAGCTCCTCATCTTCCTCCACGTGGCTGCTACCTAACAGTTTTCATTGTTTATAGAAGAAACATCCTGTCTATTATAGAACTTCACACAAAAGAAATCATATATTATATAATCTCCTGTGTAAGGCTTCTTCCATCCAGCACTAGAATTTGATACTCATCACACTGCTGCTTGTGTCTGTGTACAGTTTGATCTAGTTTGGTCGACCTTTATGATCTTGAATTCTACATGACATGAATGATCTTGAACAACCCTCATCCCTTAACCCACGTAGTTTTCCTGCATAGTACACTGTTAGAGTGGCAAGCAGATCTTTACAACTGGATTCTGGCATCATCAGAATCAACAACGGGAGTGATAAACTTATTATCTTAACATAAACCAGGTAAATTCTGCCTCAGATGAAAACATTTTTGTCCTTACTACTTCATAACCCCTTACTTCTGGTCCCCTCATTGCACAGACCCGCTGGGCTTCCCACTCCTTGGGACCATGCTATACCAGTTAAGTCCCTTCCAAATTGCTTCTGTGCCATCTTGGATTTGTTTTGTCACTGTTTTTTACACTAGCTATTCTTGGAACATTCCATTTTATTTCCAAGTAATATTTTGTCTTATAGATACACTACAATTTATTACTACTCTGTAGTAACAGATACTACTCTGTTACCGATAAACAGCTGGACTATTTCTGCATTTTTTTTTTGGTGGAGGGGACATTTAGGTATACTTAACGTGCTCTTTGTGTGCATGTTTTCTTTCTTGGATAAAATTAGTGTTCTCACACATAGCAAGTTAAAACAATTAAAAAGATTTAAATTACATGTAAACAATGAAATTTTTAGTATAACTATGCCCCATATAATATTTTATTAGAACATAATTATGCAAGAAGTATCTTTTCCTGAAATTCAAAATTAACTCAACATTCTGCACTTTAGCTAGAAGCCCACACAGTAGTGGGTCATTGTCCGCACTGCTTTTTACCCCTATGAGACCTCTACATTTCCTCTTTCAAAATGATTGTGGTCTTTCACAGGCCCACTGAGCAGAAGAATAATGGTGCTCATTGTCTGCCATTCCACTGACCACATTGCTGTGTTTTAAGGGGTTATAATGTATTTCTCATGGAAGAGAACCATGCTTATTAGAGGATCCTCAGTCACTCAGGAAGTTAGAAGGCACCAAAGGTGGTTGTGAACATATAGCACATATGCTGGAGTGGGCAGTTTGTATCATTGAAAGCTCTGAAAAGTTGCTTTGATGGGCTTAAATGGAAAAAGGAGACACTGGGAAGACAAGAGTGGATCAAAGGTGTCATCCACTCCAAGAAAGAGATGAATGAAGATCAAGAAAATGCAACCAAAAAGCCACATCCAAAAAGCCACTTCTATCATCCCAGAGAAGAAGAAAAGAATGGAACAGAAAGGGTGAAAGGGAGCAAGATAAAACAATTTTAAGTAAGGGAGCCACATTCCTCTCAAAGTGGCACTGGGATGGAGGTACAGGGCTAAAGGAAGAGGGGTCTTCAGTCGTAACCCTCAGAGAGTCACCCTCAGGTCAAGGGCAGGAAAACTCTGTGAGTTCAAATTTACAGGCTCCACTCATTCAGACTCTGTGATCAGTCAGCAATCTGCATTTCAGAGCCTCTCTGGTGATTTCAAGCATGTGAAGTCAGAGAACTACTGTTGCAGACTAAGACTCCTTCCTGCTTTTATAATTTCATGTTTCAGGACCCTGATATATCAAATCCAAAGGGTTGTATGCTTTGTTATTGTTTTATAACTTACCCTGAGAGAAAAGTATTAAAGAAGCATGGAGGGCAGTTGAGTACTGACCTTTGAGTACTCTTAGGATGAGGATTGGTCATGAGAAATAGCCAGGATTATAGGCTTAGTATTTTCAGACCCAAATCCAATCTCTGAGAAGTGACAGATCTTGAGTGGTGAGTTCCCTGCCAGTGACAGATGATGTAATCAACTATTCCTACATGGGAAAGCCAGACAGCTGGGCTCAAGGAGCTCCTAGATACCTGCCCACAACATGGATAGTGTGGAAGGTAAAGAGCAGAGAAGGCCTAGAAACCCATTCCCTTCCCATACACTGCACATATATGCCTCATATGTACTATTTTGGACCTTCCTTTGTAATGAACTAATAAATGTAAGCAGTATTTCCCTGAGTTCTGTGAGATGATCTAGAAAATTAATTGATCCCTAGGAGGCAGTTGTGCGAGGTCCATATTGTAGCTTGTAGGTCAGAAATTATGGGTCTGAAATGGGACTGAACACTCACATCATGGGGTCTGATGTGATCTCCACTTAATGTCAGTAATGATTAGACTACAAGTCTCTCAGTTGTGTCAGATGCCATGGAAGTAATTACTTTTTGCTGGAGTGAAAAATCCCCACACCTTTCACAGTCATGGAAGGCTTCTCTGAAGAGTGTTGAGGCAAGAGAACACAGGAAAACAACAAGCTTTCTGTTTGTGCTCACACATTTAGTTTCTTGGAAATGCTAATTCTTTATGATCTGTTATTATTGTTGCATGGCATGACAGCACCGTGCCCTCTGCAGATCTCTGCAGCAGATGGCATCCAGGCCAAGTGACCACACTGGCCCTCATCGTGACTTGCGGCAGAGATGCTAGATGGCACCTCAGAGGAGCTAAGTAGGCCTGGAGTCTTCCGTGTGACATTTCTAAGTGGCTAGAGCTCCTCCCAGCACACCGCTCAGGTGAAGGCTGAGGTTACAAGCCAGAGAGAGGCAGGTGGAAAGTGTAACTCCTGGTGTGATCTGGCCATGGATGTCCTCATGGAGGAGGGAGTGGAACTGTTGGGAGCTCCTAATTCAGCTAGCTCACATTTGTAATAAAGGATCTGATTTTGCCCTCTCCTGGAAGGTACATCAAGTAACTTTCATTTGTGGCATAAAATTACCAGTTTTCAAAGCTCTGTGCACTCATTTCCTATAGCAGGATAACAAAATAGCAGAGAATTCACATTCTTAGAGATCTGGCCTGCAGTATGACCAGCATGTGCTTTCTGGCATAGTTTGCAGAATGGAGGACAGTCTGTAAGCATGGCCATTGCCCCTAATGACTTGGTCTATCTGGGTGCATGATGTAGTCATGAATAAATGAGAGGATCAGTGTTCTTCGCTGCTCAGCATGACTCGCTCAGCAGCAGGAAACAGGAAAGTGAGATTTAGGATCCTTGGGAAGGCAATGGTCAGTGAGCATCAGGGTTAAGACTGGGCTACTTCTAAGGGATGGAAAGTGATGGCCTGTGCTGTCTACAAAGGAGGAGAATCTTCTCTAAAGGCACTTATTTTGACTCATTGTGTTGGGCATTTCCTAAGTCTCCAGCTGGTATCTAACTCATGAAGTAGAACTGCTGCCATGAGAAGAGGCACTGGCTAGGAAAATGACAGCAAGTGCCTGGGACCTGGGCTTCTAACTCCCCTCCCCTGAGTCCTGAGAAGGCACTGCTGGCTAAGCAGATCATTTTTTTCCTTGCTGTGCCCAATATCTCAGTGTGTGTGTGTGTGTGTGTGTGTGTGTGTGTGTGTGTGTGTGTGTGTGTGTGTGT